>JAAVUC010001173.1:0-11021 GCA_014898925.1 Fusarium nelsonii
GGCAATATATTAATATATAATAGGCCTAATTTAACTATAATATATAATAATATTAATAACTACCTATTAGGAGGACTTTTCTTTTAATAAGATTTAATAAAATAATACTATTAAACATATTTAGCCTTCCCTAATAACTGTAATATATATAATCCTGCAGACTTTCCGCCCTAAATGACTTAATGGCCTAGTGGAGGTAGGTTAGGTTTGACCCTTACTAATACGTCGCCTGAGCCGTCCTGCCCCCTGCTGTAGGGTAATAGCCGGAGGGTAAACCCCGTTTTGACGCGCAATTGCCCCGCCCGCGCCTCGATTATGCAGATCTTAGCTGGAGAGAGTCTGTTCCTGTCAGCTCAAGTTGATCGTTTCGGAGTGTTGTATGGAGCCGGTGACCCGTTGATATGACTCGCGTTAATTAGTGCTTGTTCGGAGCCGAGGCTCTCGGGCCGTGCCGTTAGCCCATGACGGGCGGCATATGACTGATGGTTACACCCTCACGACACGGATTGGATACGATTTACCCCATTAGACATATGCGGCATACGTTTTGCATACCTCATACAGTTATGACACCTTGCATGTCTTGCGATACAGGCACAGCCTATATAACTTCTCTCCATTTTGGTGAGGATTATCTGATCCCCCAACTTCATATTCACTATCGCCTCTTACGTAATCTCATCCCAAATTGAAGACATCTCGAAATGAAAATTCCAGTCACTGCGGAAACAAATTCGCACAAGGCGAAGAATTGTGTCCCTTTGCTGGATCAGCCCGCATACGAGGCTCGCAGACTGCGCATTGTCTGTGTTGGAGCCGGCTTCTCTGGTCTCATGCTAGCTTACGAAGCCAAGCACAATAAAGATCTCCAGGGTTTCATTGACTTGACCATCTATGACAAGAATCACGATGTCGGGGGAACATGGCTGGTAAATCGCTATCCCGGCGTGGCCGTTAGTTTGTCCCAATCATAGGGTGGGCCAGAATATTTAACTGACACTTACGCAGTGCGATGTGCCTGCGCACATTTACACTTTTCCATTTGAGCCTAACCCAGACTGGTCTTCGTTCTATGCTTCAGGGCCTGAGATCTGGTCGTATATCAAGAGAACGTCAGATAAGTATACGTTAGCTGAACATGTAATATTTCAGTCAAAGGTGACTCAGGCGACTTGGGATGATGCTTTGGGAAAATGGGATCTCAAGATTCAACGTGATAGCGAGGAGATTCAGGATGAATGCGATGTTTTGATTGACGGGTCTGGTTTCCTGAAGTGTGTACGCTCACAAATTATTTGTCCTCTCAGAACTGACATTCTTAGTAACTGGCATTGGCCGGATATCCCTGGTCTTCAAGACTTTAAAGGAGAGATCGTTCACACTGCAGAGTGGTATGTTTATTTGCTCCCTTTATGTTGCTGGGCTGACAGGAGCCAACTTAGGAACCCGTCTATCAATTTTGTGGGCAAAAAGGTTGCAGTAATAGGAAATGGCTCCTCCGGTGTCCAGGTCCTCCCACATCTGCAGAAAACTGCGTCGCAATTAACAACTTATGTCCGCACGCCAACATGGATATTTGCCAACTACGCGTCTGAGCTCACAAAAGACGGAAAGAACTTCTTCTTCACCGAAGAAGAAAAGAGGGAGTTTCGTGATAACCCTGCTTCACTTTGGAAGTTTCGTAAGGAGATTGAAAACAGGTTTGTCAAGCATGATAATAGTTGGGCTAAATTTTACTAACGTGTGTACAGTCAGGATAATTTCTGGAATGTCTTCTTCAAAGATACAGACGCCCAGAAAGATGCCCTTGAAAAGGCATACGCTCGTATGCGAGAACGTCTTGGCAACGATAAGGAGCTGTGCAAAAAGCTAATTCCGGACTATGAGTACGGCTGTCGCCGCCCAACACCAGGGGATGGCTACCTGGAAGCTCTGCGTCAGGAAAATGCACGCGTCACTTTCGATCCAATCGTCAAGATAACAGAGTCTGGCATCCAAACTATTAAAGACCATACTGACTTTGACATAATCGTCTGTGCTACAGGGTTTGATGCTAGTTTCCGCCGCTCGTGGTCTGTACAGGGGCGGAACGGATTCAAGCTTCACGACGTGTGGGATGATACGCCCCAAGCGTATTTTGGGGTTGCCGCGGCAAATATGCCCAACTATTTCATCTTCATTGGACCAAATAGTCCGGGTAAATGAACTTCACACGGGAAGTAGGGTTGCATTACTAATGATCGGCAGTGGGCCATGGATCACTTCTTGACAGTGTGTTTTGTGTTGCGAAATGGATATTGAAGTGGTGTCGAAAGATTGCAACCGAAGATATCAAGTATGCCGTACGACCAGATACTTGTGTATAGTATGTGCTGACGTGTCATCAAATAGATCAGTCTGTGTGAACCAACAAGTGGTGGATGACTACAACGTCTATCTGCAAGAACTCCTCAAGAGGATGGTATGGACGGGATCTTGCCGCAGTTGGTACAAGAATCGAAAGAAAGATGGCCCTGTAACTGCAGTGTACGGTGGAAGCAGACATCACTTTAGAGGTATGGCACTTGGATTTCTCACTGTCTAACTTGCGGACCTTGCTTGTGCTGACTAGTTTTAGAAATCCTGGAGACCTTTAGGACGGAAGACTTTGATATTGAGTACAGATCTGTGAATAGATTTCGCTTTATGGGCAATGGAAGGACTCTGAAGGAGTCAAGGGGAGAGTACCATGTGCTCAAACAAGGGTGAGCCTCGATCAGACAGTGAATTAGATACTTTGTTATTGTTGCCTATGCGATACACGTAGAACTTTCTCTACGGCTTATACTTCCTCCTGCAGATATCTCGTACAGCTACAAACCTGAAAGTGCGGAAAACTGAGCTTGGAAGCCTTCTGCAACTTTCCATAGGCCGAAGATGAGGCATTTTCTCTCATTCTAAATGCGTAAAATGAAGTCAATAATAGATATATCATATTCTGACTCAAACTACCTACACTGTAGCCATGCAATATGCATGATAACCAACCCCCCCATCTTGTGACAAACTCTATTTTCGGTTGCAATTCCTGCTATAGTAAAACCCTCACTTGGAGTACCCAAATCCTGGACCTTTCCGCCTATCAGATCATAAAGCCTTATTAATCACCAGTGAGTTTAACGCAATTTCAAAGTGGAGCTGTCACAACCGAAGCTTCCTCTGGCGGGGACTCGGACTCCAGACATGAGGATAGAGGTAGGTGAAGAGGTGAGTAGACGGAAAGAACGAACATATGGTTGATATATGACATATGCAATGCATCCGCATTGCCACCGAAACGACAACTGAGGGACATTTCAACGCCAAAGAATTGTCCTACCCCGCATCTAGACGAGGACTCCTTATCTCTAGCCGAGGTCAGGAAGGGATCAACCTACTCCTTCGAATATTCATAGGTATCAAGATTCCAACCTGCATACCTATCTACAGTGTCAACCACAGTAGGGGAGCCTTCTTATCTACCGGTTTTCTCAGCGACTGCGCCACCAGAAAATACCAGAACATACCAGAAAATACTACAAAACTATAGCAGCAGCCCAGCGCCAAAGCTTTCACTATGCCTTTCACAAACACTGTTTCAGCTACTTCCGAGCCTATACCCACTCTAAAATTGAACGATGGAAACGAGATCCCAATGGTCAGTAGCAGCCTCGTCAAAGTTCTGAATCTGTATCTAACTTGGAATAGACAGCATACGGTCTAGGCACCGCAAATTTCAAGAAGAGAGGAAGGACCGATTACGACGAAAACGTGTTCAACTATACGCTGACAGCCATCAAGTCTGGCTTTCTTCACCTCGATGGAGCTGCAGGTTCGTTCTGAAAATCCCTTTCCTACTGAATACTCTTACTCACAATTGTTTAGCATACGGAAATGAAGAAGAGCTCGGTGAGGCGGTACGTCAATCCGGCGTGCCGCGCGAGGAGCTGTATGTAGTCACCAAACTAAACGGCTGGAAGAAGCAAAACGTTCAGTCCGCTTTCGACACTTCGCTCAAGAAGCTTGGTCTCGATTATGTGGACTTGTATCTCATCCACGCGCCTTTCTTCGCGGAGACGCCTGGAGATCTACAGAATGCCTGGGCATCTCTCGAAGTCATCAAGAAATCAGGAAAGGCAAAATCTATCGGTGTCTCTAATTTCATACAGGAGCATATTGAGACTATCCTCGCCACAGCAAAAATTACACCGGCAATTAATCAGGTTGAATATCATCCTTATCTGCAGCATAAGACGCTTCTAGACTACTGCCGCGAGAAAGATATAGCTTTATCTGCGTATGCTCCGTTGACGGCCATCATACGCGCAAGACCAGGTCCTGTAGATGAACTGTATGCTGAACTGGCAAAGAAGTATGGCGTTACTGAGGGAGACATCGCGTTGCGTTGGTGCATTGACCAGAATATCGTTGCAGTCACTACAAGTTCTAGCAAAGAGAGGTTGGAGAACTATAGGTCGAAGGTGTGGAGTTTTAACCTGACGTCTGAGGAAATTGAGGCTATTGCGAGGGCTGGGCTGCAAAAGCACTTTAGGGCGTTTCAAAAGCAGTATATTGCAGAGGGTGACTGGAGATAGATTGCTAGCTTTGTCTTTAAATGAGAAGAGGATATAGTAGCTATAGATTGTAAGAAATGCATTAGTTTAAGATCCGAAGAGCCGGGGTCATGTATGCTACAGCTACGCTGCGCTATCCACTGCGAGCCATATGGCGTTATCGGCATCGTCACCGGGGCCGGAGCCAATTAACCTAATTGGGTAACGCCGGTCCGGGGGACTCCGGCGACCCCGGTCCTGCCAATCTCCAACCAGCAGGGACAAATCCTAGTGCCTCCGATAACACATTCCTACAAATGAAGTTCAGCCAAGCTGAAACGGTGCATTTCTCCAGCTACGCTCTGTACCTGACGTACCTGATCCTGACCTGTAAGCACATTCGCATCGCATCACAGCGCAATCATGGCCATCACAAACGGCAACGCATCGCGCACAGCCGGTACGCCCAAGTGCATGCCCGCGCCGAACCCGGCGCCTTGCTTCTGGCAATAACAGCAGCAACAGGATACGATTGAGCTGCAAGACCACCGCTCTTCAGAGCAGCTGCCTGACCACACCGACATCGTCATCATCGGCGCCGGGTTCGCAGGACTCAGGACAGCTCACCACCTCGTCCGCGATGCCGGCGCCAAATCCATCCTCATCCTCGAGGCCAGACGAGCCAGTTCCACATTGACCAGGCACAGAATGGCAAGGAAGAGGACGGGGATATCATCGGAACTGGTAAATTTGCTATTACATAGCCACGGCGTAAGAAGATTAAAATAAGATAAGAACACAAAAACTATATAATAAGTCTTGATACTTGTTGTTGCAGTGGTCCGGGACCAGGCGGATGAAGTGACATTCATTTGTGATGGTACGGTGTTTCTAATTCTAAGTAGCTTCTGTACACACTGATAGCTGCACGCGGCTATAGTAGCTCTGGATCTATGTTACTAATAAGTGATCATTTGTGAGTTGCCTAGTGGCCTGTTCGAGTTTATAGCGAAAGGCTCGTCTTGCAATTTCTCCTCGTCTAAGAATTAACGTCGCCGTCCCCAGCTCAAAAAGCTGCCTATTGGATTTGTGGAAGGAAACTTTAGAGACTTGTGTAATCTACTTGGCATTTCGATCTAAAATACTGCTGTCTAAACTTGCATTCTCTATTCTCTGGAATATTATATAATACGCTTCTGAAATATTGACTTCATATGCAAATACATATCCATGAGCCACGCTGCAAACACCAATATAGTCATGGCCGTCGCAACCCAAGATATCGCGCTTGATTCCAGCCCCTCACCAATATACACCGTCGCAATTGTAAACCCAACATTTGGGAAAACAATGGCCCACCAAGGAAGCGCGAAACTCATCTGCTGGCGAGACTTATCCCCGCGAAGTTTGGAAACCAAGATGGGCACGTGCGCAACCGCCGCGATTGCAAAGAGCCAAAAAGTGAATAGCCAGAGAAATATGCCTACCCATAATGCCATTATATTCAGTGTTTCTGCGGCAGTGGGGTGCTTAGCGAAGTAGCCATGTCCATCTGGGATTGCTTTGGCGCATCCAATGAGGGCTATGATGGTGTAGCCTGCTGAACCGACGGATATAAAAAGGCCGGGTCTTAGATTGAAGGGACCGAGACCGTTGATAAGAAGATTGCCCACGAAATGGGGAAGAAACAAGAGACACAGGATCCATCCCAAACCCTCGAAAGCAATGCCAGCGACGATGACAGGGATCCGCTGCGAGGGAGGCTGGTCGGCTGCTATCACCGACGCGACGGTCCCAGTGAGCATAGCGTTGTAAATCATGAGAAACATTGGAGAGCTCATGCTACCAGGCGTGAATGGAGCAAGTGAGAACATAACCACGAAAATGACAATGTTGTACGTCAACGTGATAGCGCCGTAGATCCAGAAAAGAACCCGAACAGTATCGACAAGCCAGGACCCAGCGTGAGGAACACCAAAACTCTGTATTCCCATGATAATAGTCGCCATCGACAGCCATAGTGAGCCAGTAAAGTAGGCCTCAGGGGGCTTCGTAACGGATTTAAGGAACATCGATGGTCTCCGTACGAACCGACAAGTCATAGCTGTACAAAAGAGAACAAAGAGCACCAGATTGAGTATAAAGACCACGACGCCAATGGTGTGTAAGCCGTGAAATCCATAAGGGGTCTTCGATAGCATGAGGGCTACACCGCCCGTAGACTGGGTGCAGGTGAAATTGGCCCATGTGAAGCGATCAATAAGTGAAGCTTCCCTTGCGGCGCGTTGAGTCCCAGGTTCTGCATGGTCGGACTGCGTGGCGTTTTTGGGGGGTGCTTCGGACGACTCATTTTGCGACATGGCGACGTCGCGGGAATTCAATCAGGGCATGAGAGGAGTGGAATTGGCGAATTGCCGATAAACAATGAGATTGACTCGGGTGTAGGGAAGATCAGGAGGGGTAGCTTGGGGGGTGGGTGTCTTGAAGTCAGTATTTATACGGTACGAGGTTGAGAAGCGCTGTGGGTCAAAGCCTTATACGCATCTGACTAATGGGACAGTGTGGGGTAGAAGCCATTCGGCGTTTTAGCTAGTCGGCGTTTTAGCAACGCAAAAAGTATCCACTACAGACGCTATTTAATTCCCCAGGTTGATAAAGTACGGCTGAAGCATGTGTATGCTTTGGGTTAAGAGTTCTCCTAGGCCAATTATGAGATAATGAGTCAACTCAAGATTTGGGATTCACAGGTACGGACGGTTGGATGTTCTTACAGTGCCACGCATCCTAACAGGGGGGAGCACCAAGCGTTTCCTGGTGAGTGGACATTTCTGCGCAGGCTCCAGTCGCATTGGTAGAACAAATTCTTGCCGCAACCCCTTAACAGGTTGATTGGCCTCCCTTCAACTATCTTATCCGAGACAACATAAGCTCGTTTAAACCTCAATCTCAATCTCAATCGTACTTCAGTGAAACGGGCTGGTCGTCACACAATGCTAATGTTATTAATTAGATTGTACAGCAAATTGGTGGCGGAGAGCACAAAATGGCAAAATTTGGCAAAAGCTGACTGGGCTGTAATATGCAGATGGCGGTAGCTCATGCTGCACATTGGCTGCTGAGCCTCATCCAGAGCCTCACTCTAAAATCCGCCTCGCTGGGCTGTGCAGCAGCGGCGTTGTTACCTGATTTCGGTCTCATGGTGCCCAGCAGAAGAATCTTCGCTTTTGTAACCGCTTCATTCCGCTCTCGCCCTCTGGCCACCACCTCTCGAAGCAACGAGACACTATGGCCTTTAGCTCAAATGACCAAGTCAGCGAAATCTTTGGAAAGGCTAGGACCAATTTTCTGAAAGAGATCAAAGACCCAAAAGTTCGAACTCAGCTTCAAAATGTGACGACGGTTGACGATGTTTGGGAATACACCGAAAAGCTTCAAAAAGACCAAGGAAACACCAATCGCTTGCGAGGTCTGAAAAAGATCGGCCCTTATATCGAGCGACTCCAAGAGTATGCCGGCGTAATCGAGGTCTTTGTCCAAGTAAAACCGGATGTCTTGGCTCTCATCTGGGGGCCTATTAAGCTTTTGCTGCAAATCTCCAGCAACCTCGCCACTAATTTTGACGCGATTCATGGGGTGATAAAAGACATGGGCTACTGTTCTTCCGCGGTTTAATGAGTTCATTCCGCTCTTCAAGAATAATGAACGTATGAAGTATGTTCTGGGCCTCTACGTGTTAAACCTTTCGTAGAATTGGTACATTTACATTTGATCTTCATGATGAGAACCGAGAAGTTTGCCAGGATGAACTTTTAGGCCTACCGATCTTTAAGAAAAACGACGATTTACAGAGAAAAAGGGAAAGAGCCTGCATTATTTGAGAATAAGTTAATAACAATAATTATTTAAATTCTTAATTAATATATTATTAACTATTAGTTAGTAATAAGGTGTTTTTATACTACTATTCATACCTTAATAATATTACATTTTATATATTTTTTTATTGTAGGGGAATATATGGTGACCCGGCTTGGCACAGACGAAAACTGGATAATACAGGGGTTTATAATAACCCAAGATCAGTAGTAACACTATCCTACCCCTAATCAGTACAAGCTGACATCTCTTTCTTTATATTCGCTCCGCATCGCCTCACCATTCATAAGCCCGTGGATATAGCATTCCCCTACTAACCGATGTCCCCTCAGCGGTCGCTTCCTTTTCCTCAAAACAAATGGCACTGCACCACCGTTGAGGAGGCATATTTGATCGCCAGCTTCTGCCAGATGTGGCACGAGACCAACCAATCCTTTCTCTGTGCGGGCGATCTGGTACACAGTGAAACAAGGGTACATGGCCTGATAATACGGCAGACCAACAGTTTCTACCAATTGTTCTTTGGTTTGCTCCGGTGACATTGACAATAGCCAGCTGCAGAAGTCGTGAATTTCATGCCTCTTTGTGAGTAATCCAGTTCCAAAATCTTGAGGGACAGGGCGGAACCCTTTCGTCTTGTTCGCCACCAGCGTCCGCCACCATACATCTTCAAAGGCCTCACCAGTTACATAGGAATCAGAGCTATTTGCGAGCTTCCCAATGGTGTCATACAATTGTTGAAGACGGTATATGAGACCGTGTATGGGGCCGTATTTGACATGGTCACCGCCGACCCAGCTCAGTTTGTCGACAAACCTCCCTCGAACTGCAAGGCAATCGTCCTTTGGGTCATCACTAACCCATGATACGCACTCAGTGTCGCCGGCAGCTGCGTATAACCCAGCACTGTGAATTCCCAAACTCTTGTACTGAATTTCATCTCCCGTGTAGGTGAACTTTGTGGTCCAATCAGGGATCCAGGATGGAAACCGCAAGGATTGAAAGTTCAGTCGAGCTTGGTACAAGAGATCCATACACTGCCCCTTGTGTACAAATGCTTTGCCGTAACGTCTGACGATCTCGTCGAATGTAGAAGAGTAGTCGGCCCGGAAAAGCTTATCACCAGCAGCGCTGGACAGACCGAGTACTGCGAATAGATGATCGCGAGCTCTTGTAGCTTTGCTTCTGTCACATAACGCAAGGAGATCGAGAAGAGGTAGCTCGACCCGTAGCCTCAGTCCTGGGTCAATCTGTCGCGCCAAGTTCAGCTCTTCTTGTTCCTCGAAAACCATCGTCTCCATACTCATAGTCAACATCTGCATACCATCAGGATCCGAGACTGGTATGGTACCCAACAGTGCCGAGCGCCGGTACTCACACATCATGTGCATGGCGTCCATTCCCATGGTCCAGGTTGCGGTCTCAAATACGTTTCGAATATCAGGAACTACGGAGTAGTCGAATGTCATGTATGGGTCCATCGTAGCGACGTAGAAGACAGACCAGCTGACCTCCCAATCGCCACAGAACATGTGCACATCTGGCGAGAGGACAAACTCCTGAATTACCCACACTCGCCGGAACCATGGCCTCCCCCAAAGCTTTGCTAGTGCCTTCCAGTCAGGATGATCTAGCGCGGGGAGTCCATATTCCTCAAATGCCTGTCTCATTAAAGGTGAGATCGTGCCGATATGTCTTAGCATCTCCATTCCACGTCTGCCATATAAGCGATAAAGGAATGAACTAGCCCTAGCAAATCGAATCAATATATCTGCGACTACCTCACTCCCATTGGCCTCGCGGCCGAGATACACCAAGGTACGGGCTGCAAAGGCATAGATGTCCCTCATCATGGCCACCTGATTCGCCTTCTCCACGCTATTGGACTGATCAATACACACCGCATCCGCCCAGAGTATACGAGGCTCGTCTTTCAGTCGAAATCGATGCAATGCGTAAAACAGCGACGGCGTGATGAGAAGAATGCCGCGTGATGTTTCTAGTGCGCATGTTTTGTGACCATCCTCCCAGGCGTACGAGACCGCTTCATACCGGCCGACCACTCCATCCGAGTCCAATGAAACATGGATGATGTCAGCTCGGAGAGGGCAATTACCAGTCCCTGGGTGCAGCTCAATAAGGCGTATTTCTCTGCTCTCAGAGGTATTGGGCAAGGGCATGTAGATGTACTGTTCCACGTTGGAACGGCGAATGAGAAATGCATAAAATCCCTTCCAGGCGGTACGACCGATGCGGAAAAGAATGGAGTCAAGCTGGAGGTCGTTTGAGTTGTTGAGGTTACCCATCCATCGGCGGGTACGCGGGACGACATGGCGAACGATCAGGGAGCAAATCCAGGGGATGGGAAAGGGTTCATGTCTCAAGAACAAACGTGTAAATCGCTCGCGCACCGAAGGAAAACCAAAAAAAAAACAGGAAATTACCTTGGCGCAGACATATGTATCCATAAGGTAGTTAAGCTTTCTACCCAGAAAGGGTCGAATAAAAAGCAGCACAATGCCGAGGATTGACATTGTGTTTTGATTTAAACTAAGGAATTGATAGAGCGGCATG
>JAAVUC010001174.1:0-13500 GCA_014898925.1 Fusarium nelsonii
GGTTGTCGCTTGACGAAGTTATGAGCCCAGCGCTTGCCGACGGGTGATGCATCGCGATCAGCCAATAGAGAATTGGCCATTTCTTCCACAAAACGCAATCGCGATGGAAATCCTCGCGAATCTAGGTCAAGGACAAATCGGACTATTATCTGTTCCTCCAGATCAGATAGTCTCCGTGACTTTGGGATAATATTGCTTCGCGATTGAATGCCATGGTGGCGGCGACGTAAGGTCTCAAAGGGCACCTTATAGATAGTTGCAGCCCGTCGTAGACTTAGTTTTGGGTTGTTTTGAAGGGCCTGAAGGGCAAGAAGGATTTTAGCTTCATTTGAAGGCTGCGGCATGTCTGTTGGTTGAGAATTAATTGATCAGATAGAGATGATGTAGAATGAGGGATTTTTGACCCACTCACTTGGATGACCCACTCACTTATCAAACACGTTACTATAACTTAGATATATATATATATAGGAAGTAGATAGGGATATATAACAATTAGAAATAAAAGAGTAAGGTAGTTTAGGTTAGTATAGATAAAAACTGAATAATGCAATGCATTTTAGTTTAATATTAGTACAGTAGATAATTCTGTTATTCTCAGTCCAGATGGCTTTATTCCCCTTGCCGTTCCGGGAGTGTAGTGAATAGGTCGACATTTTCTTAAAGCCCTGTCCAATTCTTGCGAGTACTTATGAAAAAGATCCGACAGGACTGCGGTTCCATTGAGAAGACGGATATTGGGATGGATATTTAAAAGTATGCGTCTGTTAGAGGATAATTTCAGGGAAGAGGTTAGAAACTTGGGTGATACCTTAGATGATGTCGACGATCCTGACAAGACTTGAATCGAGATAACACTTTCCACGTCAATCTTTAAGACCTTCAAGTCATTCGCTAAGAGACAGATGGATTAAATTATACACCAGAACGAGCGAAATCCATCCAACGATTAATCCACAAGAAGGAGGATGGCGGTATACAGAAATGTGACAAGTAGATAGAGGAAGGATTCCCACATAGCCATTGAAGAAAATGGGACTGGAAATAGGTTTCAAAAACCAGTCGAAAATATTCATCTCTAGTTCAAATCTACTCAATTGGACATTGTAATATAGTAAAAGCTACTTTGACCTTTACTACTACCCTCGTTGCGATGCTACGACTCTTCTAAGTTGTCAACGTCGTCGTCGCTTCGTCTCAAGGTAGCCAATCAGAATTTCGTAGTCAAAACTAAACCAATCTTGGTTTTCATGGTCAAAACTAAGCTTCATTCGACATAGTACGCTTCCCATCTGCAGTCTCCAGGGGCTCAAAGATGTTAATAAGTACTTCATATGATTCTATCGCTCTTCGTCGTAATTGTTTCAAGTATCTCAAGCTGTTCATCAGCGATTCAATAATATTTGATCATGGATTGCTTAATGCCTGTGGAAGTAGGTCGTAAGAAACGTGGACGACCACGCCAATACACAACAGCCCAGCAGATTGCTGTTGTTGTAGGGTAGGTGGTTCTCAAAATGCTGTGGAGTTCGGATAGAGAAACGCGACAATTGAGAACTCGTAAGCGCGTGGTTCCTGTCGCGTCACGAAATACGCTGACCAATGAAGTTTAACATGCTAGATCTCTTTGAGACTAAAGGCTGACTAAGGCCTATTGCGTCACCATGGAGATAGAAGCAGAAATTGTGGAGAGACGAGATAAGATAAGGACAACATGGCGAAAACAACATATCCAAAATAAAACAACAAATGACAACAAAAGAGCGACTATTGAGAAGACAGCGCATATCATCAAAATTCGTGAAGAGTACAAATGAAATACCAAAGAATAATTGACTGGCTCTCACAAACACAACCAGATTGCCACAAGTCTGATTGCAAGGGTGTTCAGCCAACGGAACAACATCATCCACTCAGCCCGCCCGCTACTCAAAGCACCTGTCGCAAGCGTAAACGCAATATGTCAGAACATTCAGCAAAGAGACAAAGAGTTGGCTCATCTGAGGAAGATGAAGAAGATGCAACAAACGAGACCCTAGAGACGCCTAGGGCCAACTCCATGCTGCGCCGAGGCCAAACAACATTGGTATCAGCGGATTCTCAATCGCAGACCTCAGGCCGCTCGTCGCCCTCTAAGCAGATGGATGCCCTTGAACTATCGGATTTCAAGTGGAATCGTCAGCTGTCTATCGATAATCCCGAGATTCCTGACAAGCTCTATGAATTTCTTACAGAGATGAGTAATTGCAATAGCGGCATTGGCATCATCTCTCAAAACCTCAAGGTGAATCCCTCGAGACATGAACATGTATCACATGCTTACCGGGAATAGGCTGAAATAAAACAACGGACAAAAACAGATCGATCGTTCCGCACTTTCCAAGACTTCATGTTTGCAGATCCAAATATCCGTGATGCGATCGGATATACGCCCTCGATTGACGAAGTTGAACAAGTTGTCAACGAGGCAAGAGAATGTCAACAATACTCACATCCAGAAGCATCGTGGAACGGCAGCGTTCACTTTCCATTGCTACATAAAGCTATCTATGGCCCAAGACGTCAGCAAAAACTCGTCGGTGTAATGAATTGGTAAGTGCTTCTTTGACAGACTCAACTCCGAAGCTAACAGTTGAAGCACAACTGCAAAACTCATCAAGGAGTATCTCAAGAAGAACACTGTTCCTAAGATGGTCGACTACACATTTTATATTGATCCCGATGCCGACGCTCCCGCTCCAGCAAACGCCATCACGCAGCTACGCAAGATATTACCCTGTAACGTAATCAACCACACCGACTACCGCCCCCTGCGTGACCGCCCGATGGCTGTTACTGTCGAGACCAAGAGACGACACGTTTCGCTAGAGGCGGCCGAGCTCCAAACCGGAACATGGCACTCAGCACACTGGGAGTTCCTTTCGCGAAGGCTAGAGAAGACTGGTGGCACGTTTGACAAGCTGTCGTTCTTGCCGGGGATACTGGTACAAGGGCATGATTGGAGCTTTGTGGTCACGACGCGAGAGGAGAGCAAGACGGTGGTTTGGCTGGAGCAGAAGTTTGGATATACCAGTGATATGATTGGCGTGTATAAGGCTGTTTGGGGAGTGCAGAGGTTGGCTAAGTGGGTTGATGATGTTTATTGGCCTTGGTATAAGATAAATGTGCTTGCTGTTTGAGTGAATTTACTCATTTTATAATGAAGAGTGTATTATATTATTCCCAGCTCTTTGGTATTTTGTGGTAACGAGATCATGTTTCGCCTATCCTATCCTAGCTGCGCGGCAGAATCGCTAGCGATTCCATTTGAATCCCCATACTAAAAAAAAAGGCGCTAATGAAAGTGCATAGCGATTCCATTTAACCCAAACGGAATCGCTGACTACATCATTATCGAACTTCTCACTTTCACTGAAAGTGGAATCTTTGCAATACTATTGGCTAATAATCCCTGTCCTTACCCCGTATCCCACTTTCACCTGAAAGAGGACTGTGAATAACAGACTCCAGTAGGCAATTGCAGGTTAGGTTTCAACGCTGCCCTCAATAATCTACTTGAACTTCGCTCTGAAATATAATTTCCTGGTCTAGAGATTACAAAGGACCAAGTTTTATTATTTTTGGATTAATATTGCTGTCGCGGCATGTCATGGTATATTGCCATAGAGGGACTCGCGATCAAGCGTCACATTTCCTATTATAAATAGTGTACTTCATCAGTGAAGCATTACATTTCCTAACATGGCTAGCACTACCAGACTGCCAGATTAGGCAAGGTCAGTGCATCCCACCAATCCTTTACCAGGTGCGGGCTGTTTACGATTGACTGGCCCCCTTATTTGACAATACTTATTTTGACCTAATTACCGCGATCGCTTTAAAACGATACTCCAGTAGGCAAATTCGACTTGGGGTTCGAAGCCACCAGTACACTTTTAGGCTAAATAAAACTACTATCTCTTCTTTAGGGCTCGGATTAGCATTCCAAGCCAATTTTTATTCAATTTCAATTCATATTGTAGTCGTGGCATGTCATCCAATATTGCGAAGATTGGACTCTCAATCAAGCGCCACATTTCATCAGTCAGCTTAGTCATGCCAATGCTCAACCTACTGTATTCTACCCTACTGTGAATGCTGCTGTACGCAGTCGTGGCGCTAATTCAACGAAGTACAATAAATCTGGCCCGTGCACGCACCCTGCCCTTTGTGACTTGATGGAACTCAGTATTTGCCGGTATAGGAGGAAGCTACACGAATGCTGCGTTTTACTTCTTCTATGATCTGGCTGCCAGCACCAGTATCGCAATCTTGCAAACGAAAACAAGGTTAAAATAGCAAACTGTCTAGACAGTTCATAGCGCCGTTGTAACACAATCCCCATCAGTGATTTTGCCGTGGTGGTATGTTGCTGACATTTACAATCGGAATCGCCGGATTACCGAAGAGTCTTCTGTCGTGCCGAACTTTGCCATGCTACGCCTGAACCAGTTTTTGAGATAATGTAACGGTTCTGTTGTCCTTGAAAGTCTATCTCAAAACTGGTCGATACTTCCGTTATTTTCTTTGTGTGTGGGAACCCACTCAGCGTCATCATTGAGCTTCCAATGTCCAACTCTAATTTCCATAAGAAGTTCATCATTCCAATCGTCAATAGCAGCCTCTCTCTGTTCGCGATCCCACCAACTCTCTGGACCCAAGTTTTGTCTTTCTTGTTTTCCCGGGCCTTTTTTAGAATCTTGCACTCTCTCCTGGGACTCCGCACGTGCGAAATGAAGCCAGACAAGCTCCCCAGGAAGACCAAGCTTGCGCCTGTAAACCGCCCACAGGGCAGGAAATAGCTCGAAACGCCTCCGAGATTGCCGAGGCACATGGCCTCGAGAGTTGAATAGGTACATGTCAGTCGAGTCATCTGACTGCAGTCAACGACGTTTAACAACGTTGGAGTCTGGAATGTCCTGGACAATGCATTGTGAGAGCCCAGCGAGAAACTTTTTAGACTGCCCATCGTCTCTGCTTGCGAGCTCCATAAGTTGAAGGTCATACATGTTACCAAGCGACACATTCAGTTGATTAAATAAGAGTCGGGACATGCCGCGGATGTCGAATCCTACTTTTGGGATAGCCTCTGACTCAAGTATTAGGCGGAGTGATTCGCCATTGTCACTGACAGTGGACAGAACCGTGACACCAAGACAACCCATGTCGATCACGTATAGTGTATTCTTTTGCGGCACTAGAAATTGTAAGTTGAGCAGCTGATCTTGGCCAACACCTGATGCATCAAGGTAGATCGAAGGTGGTTTGATGGGAAGCGCGGCGAGATCTTGTAGCAGTCGTTTGAGCTGGTGGGTCGACCTGATCTCCACGGTGGATAAGTCATTGTCCTGGGCTGAATCGCTGATGGAATGGGAGGAATGGCAATTCGTCATGGTGATGGTAGATACAGACTGAATGGAAAATATAGGTTTATTTGTATCAGACGCCAGGTCGTGGCGGGTGGACCAAATTCGAATATATGAGTTATTATCTGTGGGCGCCCAACGTCCACCCTGATGATCACCGGGTGAAGATGTCAAACAGTAATTACAGTGGTGTTCAAAGTTACTTATACGAGCCTGCAGCCGGCTAAGCTGTAAAAACAACGGTTTGCACCATTGGTCGGCTTGAACAATTGTGGGAGCACTTGATGGAAAAAGAAAACAACCGTAGTACATGGCTGTCTTTGGGTTCGTTGCAAACCCTGTCGGAGGCTTGAAAGCGGCCAGCTTGATCGGCTGCAGCGACAAAGCCCTTTCGCTAGGGTAAACAAGGCAGGCTTCGACACATGTTAGTCCGAGCACAGGATTAATGGTGGGGAAGTGACCACGTCACTGATGTACAAGGCCATTGGGTGTGCAGCTTAAGAAAATGGTGGGCACATTATGATCCGTCGAAATACCATTCTACGTTGCGCGGCCACACATGGGCATGGATGGTACCGGGATCTGCTGCATATTTTCAACCTCCGTGATTAATGAACAGGCCGCGGCTACCGGGACCACTGCAGTCATCCTTAAAGTATGCTGTGTGACCCTCAAAAGTTGTCAAATCCATGTTTGATTGAGCGCTGAGCAAGGCGGGGTAGTAAGGCGCGCAGGACTGAAGGAGGAGGTAACAAGTTCGATTACAAGGCTTGTGCCACTTAGCACTGTCAATTATGACAGGACCAGGCCTTCATATGTTAGAATTGAATTTAATCCTACTAACAATATAGTTATAAGCTTATATGGAACTTATCTCTTTGAGCGGCACAAGACTACCACCAGGTCACGACAGGGGTGAAGAGCCAATCAAAATGACCGTGATGATTGGTACTTTCACCTACACCCAGATTGGCGTGTGATAGAAGTACCAACAGTCAGCATTGCTACATAAAGCTACATCACATACTTTACAACTGTACCTAGTCTGTGGGCCTCGCGCATTTCCTGATGTAGGCTGTAAGTACAAGCCAATCACCAGAGATGTTGTGTATTTCCTGCTTCAGAACCCTTCGAATGTTAGTTTATCGAGTGCAAGAGACTTGTATGCCTTTGTGTCTGTGTATAGGACGAGATGATCAATCTCGCAATCTCGATCACCATTACATAAATTGATGTGAATCGCAATTTGGAGGTCATTTTCACGTCCGACTATATTTTATCTAATCAGACGTGTCTCCTGCTGCTGGATTTCCCTTGCTTTTTGGTCTTCTTTAACGGGCCTGGCAGAGAGCCGTTATTCCATGTTAATCCATCGAAATATCCATATCCGTTGCCATCCATGTCATAGATTGGGACCTCTTTGGTTATCAGCACTTCTTTTTCCTCCTCATCCTGATAATAGTAGAAATATCGTCCTTCACGCTGAGCAATATTAAGTGTGAGAACAGATTCCAGTGTTAAGGCATGTATAGGCTCTCCGTTCTCGTCTGCGCCAACATTGGTCCATTTTGGTCCTCTTTCCTGTTGATTGTACGGATAATCTAGATTTTTTGCTTTGGTTGAGAGAAGACCCATAGTGCTGTGTAAAAACAAACCATCCAAGCGGGGCCAAGACGAGTCAAATCTTGGATACCGGTTAAAAAGTGTATTGTTTCCAGCACCTGCTATCCATGCTAGATAAAATAGTGCGAGCTGAACCGTTAGTTGACGCTTTCCATGCCCCTGGTTTTTCATGGGCACCGCTTGATACTCAACAGCAAACCCGTCTGTAGCGGAACTGGTAGGGCGATATGAAGATGGTGATTCCATAGACATGTCTCGCATCACGTCAGATAAGTTGGAGGCGTCCGTACTCTCTGAGAAGTGATACGAGTGCCCTGGCCTTGTTGTTTGTCGTAGTGCTTTCGTGGGGGCGAGACCATCTCCAGTTGGTTGAGGGGTTACACGAAGTACAACTAGCTCTGAATCGGTAATTAGGAAACCGTACCGGCAGTGCGAAAGCTTGCAATAGTGAAGAATCTGCCGTACGGGCTGGCTCCACGCCTTTTGAGTGCTTGGGTCCGGATGTGAGTGCCATGAACTCTGCCACTTGTTCGAGAGTTTACTATCGCCAGGCAGGAGATTTTGGTAGCGGATATCACCGTGCTCGGGCGGACTCCTTCTCGTCGTGCAGCATAATGCCCAATCAGGTTTGAATCTCCGGTCCCCTCCCGGCTCGTAGTATGTTCTGCCAGCACGGCCAAGGTTGAGATCCAGCTTGTAATTTTTATCGAGCTTCGTGTATTTAAGTGCATGTTCAATGGCTTTGTTGACCGGTGGGAAGATGTGAGGCGAGAGAACCGAGTGTTCCAACTCGTCTTCATCAAATATTTCGCCATCCCAGCCAGTTTGGATTGCGCCTAGGCTGCCCTTGGCTTCCCACTTGCACTCAACAATGTCCTCAAACATGGCATACAGCTTTGTAGCATTGAAGTCTTCCCATAGGGTACATGAGTTTATGTCTGGCCACAGGGAGTGTGTTGTGTTCGAGCCATCATTCGCGCGATTCACGAGGGGCAAATTTGGCTGCGTCAGCAGGCTTAGAATGGTGTCGTGGGGCATGTTTATTGTAGTATGTCAAGCTCGAGAGCCCTTGAAATTTTTTTTTGTTTTGAGGTCACTGAAAGACCAACACTGAAATTGGCATTCGAATGCCTGTCTATTTCCAAAGCGATATTCACAATTAAAAGCGACGGAGATTGGTTCCTCGTTGGTTACAAGCAGAATGAATTTAGGCAGCCACGGCAGTGCGGCTCCGGGTCAATGATTAACCGATCCGTCTTATGTAATTGTTTCTCAATTCGATGTTCGGAAACGGTTTTGATCCTCACCCAAACATCATCAGCCAGTCACAAAGCCAACTTCTCTGCACGACGTGAATTTATCTGATCATAATTTTTTGACGTAAGATCAGTTATTAGATGCCCTAAAAATGGCGGAACGCTACGAGATTCCCTCCTTCATATCGCAAGACCCCAAAGAGGGCGATCCTGCCATAACCTGGGATGCTTTTGAGCGCCCAAAACTTCGGAAATTTTACGGAGATATTGTTCTCGACCGGTATATTGGTGGAGGTATGGATGGCATCGTAATAAAAGCTCGAGATAAGCATCAGGGTCGCTCTGTGGCCGTCAAAGTGGTATGTAGTTGTAATACGGATCTTCAGCTCCCGCTAAGTTGACTAGTTTTACTTCAATAATCAACCACCACCCATCGGCGCCAGGCCTCCCCTTTCGATATCCAATCATATGGACTCACAGAATCCTTTGTGCAAGAAGCAGCGTCAAGCACAACATTATAAAGGCGCACCACGATATTGGGCATTTCAGAGAGAATGCATCAATATGGCCCTCCTAGAAAAAATTGACACTAGCCTCCGTCTTGCTGAAAAGTCCGGACGGGAAATACTTCTCAATCTAGAACCTACTACCGCTGTGGAAGCTTATCGGAACCTCAAGTCTTTCTCGACAGAGAGTTGCGATCAGGAACTAGAGGCAGACAAATTGAAGCCGTTCAGACCAAACGTTCGAATAAATCCTTGCTACGGTTGGACACAGTTGTCAAAGGCGGCCATCAATGCACGTTTTCAAGAATCCAGCGCCTTTCAAGACGAGGAACAATACTTCGCAATTGTTTATGATTTCGTTCTTGAAGGACAGCTGGAAGCCAAGAACATTATCAATCAATTGAACTACTTTCATATTACTGGGTTCTTGAACGTACAGCTGAATCTCGAAAATTGGTTATCAACCGGCGTTCTTGTTGATTTTTCAGATATTGTGCCTCTTCACACCGGCTGGAAATGGTGGCGGCAGAGTGATTATAGGGATAATAATTTCGGTTCCAGGGACGAAGACTATATTGCGGGAATCATTCGTAGGTTCAATGAACGTAGGTACAAAACTACCAGAACAGCGATTTAGGGGTTTCTACTGTAAGCAAGATGAATTAGCGTTAATCATAAAAGAGTATATAATATTTGCTGAGAAGAGACAGGTGTGGCTCTCCGGACTCGTATCTGTCTCCCGTCTACTCATTCTGAGAGAGGCCCATCTGATCAGATGGAATACCATCGAAGCGGGAGTTGCCAGCGGTCTCAGCACGGAGGAAGCTGAGTTGAATGGCCCAGGGATATTGAACCTCGTGGAACGCCGGACATCTCAATGCATGCTCAGCAGCACGCCAGGGGCCGAAGCCACGCCTACATCATTATTCCAGCTCCAAATTCAAGTGAAAGAGAACCTACTGTGGCTACTCAAGTATAAACGACGGGAACGGGGCCTGAATCCGATGGAAAACACATACTAAATAAAACCACGCTAACGAAAACAGGGACCTTGGGTCCATTGTCCAGCGGATTCAAGTCAACATTATAAAGAGTCAAGAAAAATGTGCTCTGAGACAATGCATCAACTGGCAATTACCAGGACATAGCCCCCGTTTAGCTTTCGGCCAAAGGGACTCAGTATTACGGCATTGCAGACAGTTTAAAATTTGGTCGGTTGCATTGAGCGTGGTTGAAAGTGGATAGCGATTGGCAAGTTATCTTGACCAAATTGGTCTAATGTCGTGCGCCTTTGAGGGTCTTATAATTAGCGCTCCAGACATTTGCCGCCATCAATAAAAAGTGGCTGAGGAACCCTGCTTCTGTATCACTTTAATTTGCTACGAGCATTAGCTATTATCACAACCAGCCTGCATTCAATTTTGAACTTGTTTCTGCAGGATATGAATCTAGTATTAATCATGATGACAAATCTGCCAAAGAATAACTGTATGTTGGCTTGCCCCGGTGTAGATTCTTTAGCGCCAAGGTGAAGATGAAACAGTAGTAAATTGTATTGTCTTCGTTATCTGGAGACTATTGAATTACTGCCCATACCGCGTACATTAGGGAGTTGAGGCCATAAAGAACGATTTACTGCCAAGAAATGGCCCCACCTCGCCAAGTAAAGTCTAGCTATACTCTCCCTAATCAACAGGTATATTCTTTTAGCCCTCCGTCCGCTGCTAAGTACATCATTTGCTTATCGAAGCTCTCGGTTCTTAGTGGTTAGTGGATACGTCGTATATTCCTCTGCTAAATACCAGACATTGTCACTGCTTGTAAACGTTTACTTCCAATTTGAAACGCCATCCCGACACCAACAATTTCTACTAATGCTACTATAGGACGCAGAAGGATTAGGATCATATTATGTAACTAGAGTATAGTGGGGATAGATATACAGTAATATGTGAAGACGGTAGAAACTGTACACAGGGCAGAAATCAAACTATTGGCATGTGCACAGAAAGTGAAAAACTGGACCATGCTGTACGGCATATCTCCGTTTTAAGACTTTGCGCGTGTTGGCTATCACCCAACTTCAACTCACTTTCAAACCCTAGTAACTAATGACCAAATCAACTCTAGTAGAGTTGATTTTATTGACCCACTTTAAACCTAGTAGGGTTGATTTTTGCCAGGGTGTAGAGTTGATTTGATTTTATCCTATATATCGGAATAGTAGTGCTGATCAGAACAAGGGTTTGCCAGGGGTTATCACTGAGCGCGACGCGTCATGTCGCGTAAAGTGCTATGGAAGTACTTCATACTCTAGATGGTTTCATTATTGATCGGAGCTCAATCGCTATTCGGATCTTACTATCGGCAACCAATTCATTATGACAATCGCTATGACGGCTTCAAACTTGCAGCCTTAACCATGCAGTGTAATTTGTCTCTATTCCTGTATCCTCTTTGCAGTCTACCCAGCCGATGTTTTTAGAGTTTATTGCTTGCAGGGATTAATCTTAACCCCAATAGAGAATATGACATTAAGATGGCTGGATAGAGATGAAGTACAAAAACGAGAAAATAGGGTATTTTATGCAATAGCTTACTCATATCAGGAAATTGTCATCCTGCTTCATGTTTAGAGCTAAGGGGCAAACTGGGCTTAGGGTAAGTTCGGCTTCCTCGATTATTGAGGAATCACCGCCTGACTCCAGGAGAACCAACAAACCAAGCTCAGAGGGCAGAGCATGCCGATGATGCGATAAGAATAAAAAGAATGGGAGACTCTCTAATTGGTGCAGCTAGGGATTCCGAGTAGGCGATATCCATATTGAGGCCTTCTACCTGCAAGTTGTTGTTGGCTCGAATACAGACAGATTGACTGACACTCAAAGCGGCGTGTCAGCCTTATCCGACGAGCGGAAGCATATCATTTTCGGAGAAGATGACAGATAAGAAGAGATGAGAAGCTAGGCGCAGTAAGATATACTTGATACCCTAAGTACTATTTAGATGCGATTTGGTCAAAGTCGAGTAAATAATTGGCTCAAAATAACCCCAACCCCACACTTAGGGTTAGCGCAATGCGAGGAAACGCGACTTCAATTAACAGAGAAAAACAACAAGACTGCTTCTCTTTTTGCTTTCTATCACCGTAATTAAAGAGACGACATCAAATAGCAATGGAGAATATCGTACAGCTTAATCAGGAGTATCAGATACTTATCTGCCTAGTGCTCCATACCGAAATCAATTCTGCTAGAATTGATTCAATTTGCTCCAATTTACATGATTTAATTTTTGACCAGGGGTAGAATTGAATTTACTAAAGTCACTAGCCGCGGGATAGCCTTGAATTTCCGATTCGGCCTTGGTTACACGTCAAGGTGCGGTGACACCATAACGCAGCGAGTAAAGTGTTACCTCAGGTTCATCATCACCGTAAATATGAACTATAGCTAAATTTAAATCCCTCTGGGCCTGGCTTATCACGTTATGACGCTTGATCATATGACAAAGCCTGGTTCTTCCTAGTCTATATATCCCTACTCTTCTATTTATTAATTGTTTGTGTACCTCGAATTGCTGCCTGTCCCCCTGTCTGCCCTCATATGGTTTCTATCCCCAGTGCTTTTCCATGGCCTATTTCAATAGCGATTGACCTTCTACGTTAAAACGAAAATAGGTTGGTTGTGTTGTTAGTTCTAAGGGATAGCCGAGGAAACACAGCTCCTTACACATTATCAACATCCCAGCCATAAGTACATCAGGCTACTTTAGTCACATGGTCTCAACAGGGGGTCTCACGGGCCCTATGAAGAGCCATGAGATAGTCGATTCTAAACCCCCCCAAGATCGATAGATGTAACTGAGATGGTATTGTCGCGCAGAACAAAAAGCTCCCGTCTCCACCCAAACCACCTTTCCATTCTCTTGCCCATGATCCGTAACAGAACTGGGTCGATCTTGTCAATAGGATGTGGCTTATGAAAGACGATCCTGCCTCCTTCCCCGGACAACTGCTTAAAGGCCACTGCCGAGCCGCTGTTGTTCCTCGCAGTAAATCCCGCATCGATCATGGCGTGAACAAATCGATCCCACAACACGTCTTTAACGTCGTCATCCCTGTCGGGGAACATGAGTTGAAAGACCCCCAACGATTGCCTCGTTACTTTAATGGCGGTACATTTGGTCAACTCGATGGGTTCTCCGTGAGCACTTGGAGCATTGTCTCGTAGCTCTGTGATATCACCAGCAGAAGTCCCTTGCCCTCCCCGCGTTTTAGCTTTCTCACGGCGTGTAACTATCGTGGACGACACGGGTCTGGGTTCAGCCTCATAGAGGAAATCGGCAACGGCCTGTGGCTCATCTACTCTACGGATAGCAGCGAGGATCTCAGCCTCCGCCCGTTGTTCCTGCTGTAGATACTCTGCACTTAGGTTCGCTGAAACGACTTCAAGAAGACTATCGACCTCTGCTGAACTGAAAGCAGAACCACCAAACTCCTCTCTGACGGTTCCTCTAATCGATCCCCAGAACTTTTCGAGGGCACTACGGAGCACCCGAGATCGCGCAACCCAATCAGCATTTCTCGGACCTGTTGGTGGCTTTGCAAGGTAGAAATCCCTAATAAGCGCCGTCCCGATGTGTTGGAGAAGGCCAAGGTCCTCTTTGTAGCTTTCGGAACGTCGCGGTTTCCAAGACTCCCTGTGTTCT
>JAAVUC010001183.1:0-10898 GCA_014898925.1 Fusarium nelsonii
TATACATCCTCAGTGTCTAGAGATATATATATTAATAGCTAAGTTAATCTACTTACATTTTTTCGTTTCTGAGCTTTAGTTCATTAATTTGTAGCATTTAAATTGCGCATGACCTGTTTTTTGTGTCTTACTGAATGCTGTGTATCCCCAAATGCCGTGATCGTCACATATCTTGAGACACTCATTAAACTCTATTGGTCCAGCTGTTCCGAATACGACCTGGCGCGTACCAACGTGGCAATCTTGTCTAAACTTTCCTTCTGACCGATATTGACTACTTTGAGAAGTGACGTCCCGTAATTACCGCTTTGGCGTAAGCGGGTGGTCGGCAAACAAGCATATTAAGATTTTCTGTTTTGATGCACTGACATTTGGGGATGACAACACAAGTACTGGATATCCGCCAGATCCGACTGGGGAGAGAAGTTGTGGCACTTTACATTACTTAAGACACAGCAGCCCGATACTATTTCGTTCTCCTGAATTACTCGTTACTTTTTGCCCTGAAGGTTCTACTAAAGATGAGGCGCGCAGACTTTCTTGCCTTCTTGAGCTATTTTGCTGGCTGTTCCGCATTGGTTAAGCCTGAATTTCGCGAGGTCGATGTCGCTATTGTTGGCGGTGGCGCAACAGGGTCCTATGCTGCCGTCAGACTCCGTGAGGATTATGGAAAGACCGTCCTAGTCATTGAGAAAGAAAACAGACTTGTCAGTAAATTACGCAAGCCAAAACGATCCAGTTTCATACTCATTCAGGTATCTAGGGTGGTCATGTCCATGCATACAAGCCAAACGCAAAAGACAACCCAATAAACTATGGGGTGCAGGCATACCTGAATCGAAAGGCAACACGAGAGTTTTTCAGGCGCTTTGATGTCGGTCTGGTCGATCCTGATATCAAGAGTGGCTTTGATCTTCTCTTTAACACTCAAGATTTGGATTTCAGCACCGGAAAGAAGGTAGATGTTGATTACGGTCTTCCCAATTCAACTGTTGCATTGATCGAGTATGCTGCATTGGCAGTCAAGTATCAGCCTTGGTTTGAGAATGGCTACTTCAAGACTGGTGACATTCCTGCAGATCTACTGTTACCGTTTGGTGAATTTCTCAACAAGCATGGGCTGGGTAGCTCACTGGAAGTTCTTCGCACGCTGATATGGCTGTCTGATGCTGTCAGCACTCCCACCTGGTTCGTGATGGCAGTGGTCGGACAGCCCCAACTTGGGGCTCTAGGTTTCGGTCTTACCGGCCCGTCGTTCAAATATCCAGAGACACACTCCTCGGAAACGCTTTATGATCGAGTATTCGAGCTTATGAAAGACGATGTTCTTCTTGGAAGCACAGTAGTCTCGAGCAAGCGTACTCCCAAGGGCATTAATTTGACTGTGCAAACACCAAATGGGCAACAACGCGTCAAAGCCAAAAAGCTTCTCATTGCAGCAACACCATCCCCCGACAACATCCAACCATGGGATCTTGACAGAAATGAAAAGTCCATTTTCTCCAAGCTCTCTTGGGAAACACTCTACGTGAGTGTTGTGGGCAAGACCAACCTGCCTGAAACAGTCGCTGGCATTCGCAATGCACCGGATAATGCTACTAATTTCTACTTGCCGCGGGGTAACTTTGTCGATGCGTACGCCCGTGTCGACGATAAGGACATATGGACTACACGTGTCCTGGGTGACGCCAGTCTTACTGCTAATAAGGCACGGTCGCTGATCAAACAAACCTTCACTGAGATTGATGCTGCAGGAACATATGATACTACGGACCCCCAGATCTTGGCATTTGCATCACATGGGCTCACTGTGCCTAAGGTTACTCCTAAGGAACTTGCAGCCGGGTATTACCAGAAGTTGTATGCACTACAAGGCCAGCGCAACACGTTCTGGACAGGCCTTACTTGGGCTCCGGATTATACCCCCATTCTATGGGATTTCACCGAGAAGCTCTTCCCACGAATCCTATCTGGTATATAATTCTTACATTACCGAACAGAGCCCTTCGTTGTTAGAGAGTACTATCAGATGGTCATTTGGGTTATTAAATATGGAGATACCCGTGAGGATGACAATACAACGTCAGGTTCTTCAGTCACTCTTTAGATAACAAGTCTATCTGTCAAGCTCCTTTACTTTCTCATGTACAGATTATTGAATATAATTGGTGTCACTGCTAGGATCAGTGGAGGCCACATGCCAGTTTGCCTACGTCTTTAATCGCCATGCAATCACTGGTACGCTAGGAACTAATTACAACAGCGACAGCTATAACGATAACCGCAAGAAGGTTCTTTGTGCGAAGAGTGTATGCGCTGCTGTCAGAGGTCTTACTGGGCATCGCCTCGCCGGTCAGCGTCACTATGTATTTTCCAGTAGTGACACCTGTGGACTTTCCATCAGAGCCTGTCAATATCACTACATCCCCAGTAATAGTATTCGTCGGCTCATTGTTGTAAGTCGTTGTCGTTTGAGCATATGCGATCTCCGCGGTAGGTGTACTTTGCGCAACCGACAGGTACTTCTGGCCTGCTGTGATAGTGACAGGTACCCAAGTAAATTTCCGTACCCAAAGTATTTAAATAATTCAGTTGCTAGTGGTCTGTACAAAAGTCGCCGTGGGGCTGCCGTTGTCGTTGCCACCTAAATTGATTGTGGTACTGGCTCTGGCGTATGTCCTGCTCATGTCGCATTGAACAGACAGTGTAAAGTTGGAGTCCTTGTCATCGACGACCATGTACTCGCGATAAATTCCACTTGTCTGCCCTTCTGGGGCGACAGTTTTATCACCCCATGGTCCCACAATAATTGTGTCCTTCGTCAGACCGCAATCTTTCTTATCCTTATTGAAGTCGCAATCCAGAACAAAAGTACTGGCAGTGGCGTCCGCGCCAATAATTTCAGCGACAAAGTTGCCGGTATATGCCGGTAAGAGAAGCGACGTGGTATTAGAAGAAGGCATTATTAGCATGGAAAATGCATGGAAGATGACATACCATAGCAGAGTAAGGAGAAAAGGGTAGTGGCTCGGAAGAAACTTAAAACAAACAGGGGTAGCTAAGATCGGCAAGTAATCACTACCTGCCTATTGGGTCGCTTGCTTAGCCAGGCCCATACCTAATTAAACATGGAATCAACTTAGGATGACAACACTGATGACATACATTGTTACATGATTGAAGTTTTTATATGTAACTATCTAACTATTACAGAGTTAGGGTTGTGTCATCCAGAAGATAGAAAAGTGAAAAGATTTATTTGCAGGGGGCGGAAAAAACTGAATTAGGTGGGATACGTTTTCGATCAATCGCCGTCTTACAGTAAGGATGCGACCCTCCTTTCATCTATCTAATTGAGTTTGTAAAATACGACCTTGTAAGTTCGTACGATACGACAAGTAATTTGACAGCGCCGGCCAGCCCGGTATGAGATCCAGTTTGGTGATTAAAAGAAACATGAACATCCAACCTTCGTTTTCTATTTCGAACCCTGCCGCCTCTCTGAAAGCAACAGTCAGAGATGCGTTTTTTCACCAGTATCGGTTTTATTGCCGCCTTGCTCCAGCAAGCGCGTGGTTTTGTCTCACAGCAATACGCGCATTTCGAAGCGCGCCCCAAGTCTCAACTGAGAACTCGTCAAGACATCGACGACACGAGTGGTGTTGTTGATGGAATATTCCATCAACTCATTGATCACGACAATCCTTCTCTTGGGACCTTTGAGCAGCGTTACTGGTATAGCCTGAATTATGCCAATGGCAGCAGCCCACCTGTCGTACTCATTGCCCCCGTTGATGCCGAAGCTGAGCAAGTTAAATTCTGGTTACATGATGACTATGTCATCGGTGGCATGATTGCTCGACGAATTGGCGCAGTCATGCTTATGCTTGAAAACCGATACTTTGGAAAATCTTCGCCCTATCAAAACTTGACAACTGAGAATATGAGATTCTACACTGAGGACCAGATCATTCGGGACAAGATCCATTTTGCGGAAACTGTGGAATTGCCATTCGCGAAAAACGGTAGCGTCAAGCCAGATCAGGTGCCTTGGGTGCAAACTGGCTGCTCAGCACAAGGGAGCAGGGCCTTATTTGCACAGAAACAAAACCCAGATACATTCTGGGCATCATGGGTATCGAGTGCACCCCCTCAAGCAATTTCAGACTTTTGGAGGTATTTTGATGCTGCGAAGGCATATATGCCCAAGAATTGCACGGCAGATGTTGGGATAGTAATCGAATACCTGGATCACATTATGCTCAATGGTAAGAGAATGATAACGATAAGCGACTGTTCAGGTACTAATGTACTCGGTAGGTTCAGCGGATGAGATTTACCAGATCAAGGAAGACTTTGGTGCTCTGGACCTTGAGCATAATGATGACTTTATGAACCTTCTTAGCTATGGACCGCAAACCTATCAGGGTGCCAGTTTGCGTATTTCGGATACATGGAGGTTCTGCGACTATGTTGAGAATGCGGTTGATGTTACAGACAAATCAAAGCTCCCCGATTCAGAAGGCGTCGGATTATCTAAAGCACTTGCGGGATACGCTCGCTGGACAAAGGAGGTTTGGATCCCAGGCAGGTGTGAGCAGCAGGGTCCTTGGAAAGGGGAAAACAGTACGGGTTGTTTCAATTTCGGTGACGCTGACAGTTTGGTTTATGCCTCTAAGGCGCTGGACACCCCGGGCATTGCTGGTACCCTGCAGCTTCAGTGGCTTTTTTGCAATGAGCCTGAAGAGTTTTGGCAAACCGGCTCGCCGAAGGGAACACCGACACTGGTGTCACGTCTGGTCAACAGAGACTTCTTCAGGAAAACATGTGAGCGGTACTTCCCTCGTGGCCCTAACGGTGAAACCTACGGCCTAGATGAAGGAAAAACAGTGGATTCTTGGAATGTCCGCTTTGGAGGCTGGAGTGATCCGTCCGCTTATTTGAACAGGACAATCCTTGTCAACGGTCTATTCGACCCCTGGCGCGCAGCATCATTTGCATCCCCACAGAGACCTGGAGGCATTCTTGGTAACAGTACATCTATCAAACACTTCCTGAATCCTCTGGGTAACCATTGTACGGACACATATCGCAACGCTGGAGCGATTTGGCCAGAGGTCAGGGCGATTCAAGAAGCTGGGATTCAACAGATTGAAAGATGGGTTGCTGCTTTCACTAAGCCAGGGCGTAAGTAAAGGAATAGCATCATAGTATCTATTTACTATCCTATCTACTTTCTAACATAGTATCAACCATAATAGTCTAGCTAACACCGACTTATCTGCCAAGCTGTATTTTATACTCTTGCATCCCTCAGATCTTGAATCCCTCGCCGATTGGTATCTGTTCCTTAGGCAAAGAAGCGAGTAGCGCGGCGGTTGTTGCGGTTACCGCGGTTGCCGGTGACGTTATCGTCCTCATCCTCCTCCTGCTCATCTTCGTCGTCACCGGTAGCATTACCGTTTGCAGCTGTGTTACCAGTTGTACTTCCAGTGTTGCTTCCAGTGTTACTTCCAGTATTTCCATCGGCGTTACTTCCCTCGTCGTTGCCAGTGTTGCTACCAGAATTACCGCCAGTGTTGCTATCAGTTCCGTTGCCAGCGCTGTTGCCAGTAGGTTGAGCCATTTGAACTGGGACGACACCGCCGAAAGGACCAGCCCGCGCCGGATTCTGGCACCGGACAAGACATACATTGTCTTCTCCAGCAACGGAGCCTGTGCAAGTCTGTCCGGCAGGGATAGAAGCGACGAGGGGGAAATCACCCATCTCGCCATCACGGTTGCGGCCTCGATCATTGCCCTCAACATTTGTAGTCACAGGGATGTTCTCCCATGTGTTGCCAGTACCGTCATCGTTGATCATGCAGGTGTAGGGGCCGGCACCATCAGAGTTTACCTGATGAACGGTCATCTCAACACTACCCCCAGGGTTGACCTGAGGAAGCTGGTCGCCAGTTTCCTCCATGATGTCCAGAGTGCCTTGTTCAACCTGGTTGTCACCACCAGCGAGGGTCTCGCCAACAGTGTCAGCTGAATTACCTCGGAAGCGAGTGGCGTCAGTCTGGAAGGGACGGCGTCTGGTACCATCGCGAGGAGTGGAGGTATCGACACCGAGAGCCATTCCAGAGCCACCAGCGTCGCCAACAGCATTAATGATGACACTATGGGCAGCTGCCAAGTCGGCAGCGACAAAGAAAGCCCAGACGATGTTCTTGATAGGGGACATTTTGGTAATTGTGGAGATTGTTGTAGTGAGAGTTGGTAATCAATGGGAGTGAAAAAGGGGATGTAGAAACGTAAGCCCGAGTGACGTAGTTAGTTATAAGTTGTAATAAAAGACCTGACCGGCAGGAGGTAAAGTAGAGAGAAGAGAAGAGTGTATTGTTTTGATTGATGAACTGATGCTGATGAATCGAAGTGACTATGAAGCCATGATACACATCTTTATATAGAGATCCGTCGCCAGCATTTTTCCTTTTTGCCTAGCTATCTTGACATGCACATGTGATCGCGACACAGAAGCCAAGAAAACACGCGACACTATCCGAGACATTCAGAAGATTCAAAAAGGTAGTTTTGAAGCCTCAGAAACGTAGTACTCGGATTTTCACTTACGCTTGGACTGGTGTTCGAACAAACATGTCGTGACACAACCTCAATTACGCTTTGGCCCTCGCTGCCAAGACCCGGAATCCTCGTCCTCCGAGGAAACCGACGAGCACAGCCGCTTTCTCAAACAAAACGCGAAAACAGTTATCAATTAGACGCTAACCAATTATAAACCACTATTCCTTCAGCGTAAAACGCATTGATCGCTTGTGAAATGTGTCGATCGATAGACCCACATGACAAGTGTGTCGGAGCAGCACGTTTGAAACTGGCACCTATTGTCTTGTTTCCTGACTGACCAATTGTATATTCTATTCGTCAAGTTCCGAGATCTGCAGCAGTGTGGAGGTTGTTCGTTTGCTTTCTGAGGAGCCAATCGCTCGCTGCAAATCATGCTGTAGGGGTCAAAGACGTCACAGCAGATGTTGTTTCAGGTGGTTTGAGGGCAGGAAGGCTGAGCTCAACATGGAGAGGAGGGCTTAATAATATTGCTATGCTTAAGAGGCAGTGCACTGACACATGCAGATTAGATAGTAAACTGCCAAATACATTTTATCTAGTCAGATTCATGTTTAGAGGCCTACCCTACATAATGATGTATATCAGCAATAAACTTCTTCTCTAGTAATTGATAGTGGTATATCCATACCTCTTAATAAACACTTCCAGTTAGCGTTATTTGAGTTGCGAATCTTTTAACGCAATCCGTCTATTTAAATCGGTTTTGGTCGTGGGTCTGCAGATACCGCTGAATTGTTGAACTCGCAAGAAACAAATGATCTGGTACTAGTCATACTACCCAAAGCAGGGCTATGTACGTTCATGGTAATAATTATTGGTCGAAAGTTTCACTCGATTGTCTCTTTACTTCCACTATAGCATCGAAGCCTTGACGAGTCTCATGTTGTGAGGTTCCTGGTACCTCAGACTTTGACCTTAGGGACAACTGACTTCTGAGAAGGAAACGGCGATAGGATCACTATCATTCGTAGTAAAACCAGATCGTTTTCCTGAACGGCCAAGGTATTGTTGCCCCGCAGATTGTCAATGTGTGGTTTAATCTCGCAACGAGCCGATGCACGGTTGTCTGAGCGCGTGCAGCCATTCTCCACCCAGAACTGACGCAGTATGAACAGCCCCCTCCACCTGGCCACATTTCTTGTCTGCTCCAAAAGGGAGAGAAACGAACACACAAGACTCTCACTATGGCGAGAACGCGTTTCCTTCAACGTTGAAGAGCCAAAAAAACGAGCATCACTGAGGAGTTCCTGCTGGCTTCTGCGTGGATCTCGACGATGACTAAGTGTCTGGCAGACCTTGAAGCGGACGGCCTTACTGTTTAACCCAAAATCAAGGCAGTTCAAATGTGCTAAGATACATTGACGGGTAGCCCAAACTCTCCCTGTCCCCGACCTTGATCTTGTAGGACCTCCCTATCGTATGGTTATGGGGCGTGTGGTCTGTCCAGCTTATCGTGTCTGAGGACCCGACTTGCATCGTTATCCGCGCCGTAAGATGCCGCGGAGTACTGGAAAGTAGGTGTCAAAGCCACGACAAGAACTCGCTTGATATGTACCAGCATTTCGTGTCTAGAAGATGTCGTCTGCACAATTTGTAACATCACACATTGTGGTGAAGCTAATAAGAATCCATACTACTATATGCCAGCTTTAGGAGTTATGCGTCGATCCCTATACACATTAGACATCTATAACATTATTTATTTCATATCCTTCAACTTATAGAAGAGCAGTAAAGAATATTATAACATTTTTTGGGATGGCAGGGATACTTATAAGTTACCATATGTATGTATTTATAATAATTAGTGCATATTTAGAAATCTTCATTCCATGTTGTGATGCTACGCGATTGTACAACATAAGCAGATGATCAAGACTCGTTCATCCTAGGCAAAGGAATAATGCAAACATTAGTATAAAGCACACGCTCCACCTTGCCGCAAGCTACGAAAATACGGGACTGCGGATGGATTATCAGCGTTGTCAGATCAACGTATAGCGGTCCTTAGCTAACCTTGATCTATCACCAGAGGGATATTACTATAAGGTTCAAATAAGAATAGCGGTACTCAACTATGTTAGTCGACTCAAAGACCTCCCGTAGTCCATCTCCCGGGCTATCGCCGATTGGATTCACATGTCACGGGTATCTACCTTGTCCTTCGTAACGCAGATGAATGGCATTCCGCAGGCGCATGGACTCTCAATGGGTTTGAACTTTCGTCATTTACTAACTGATGCTACAGAAAGTATCAACATACGGTCTGCAACATTACTTTCGGATGAGGCATTGCAGCGTTGTCACAGTGTCTTATACTATCTTATTGTAAGACTATCTTGGTTGTCTGAATCCGTTTTTTACCTTTCTACTGTTACGAAAGATGAAGGATGTACATCTCTCTCGCACTAATGAATTAGTCATATTCCTTACAAGCAGTCTTAAGTACTTGCCTGATTTGTTCCTGATCTGGCCGACTGAGTAGCTCAGCCGCCTGTAGAGCTCGTCGCAGATGGAACTTATCGGCCAAAGCCACTAGACGACCCCGGATATAACGCTTTGCGGGAAGCGGACACACATCAAGGTTTGCCACGTTTGTCAGTGGCCATATGAGGTAACGAGCCTCAGTACTTGTTTGAGAATCGAGCAGTTCGAGTGAATATGGTACGCTAGCCAGCATGTCCCTCACTAGTATATTGCTTTCGGCGAGGATCCTCTCTATTGTTATGCCCGGTATTTCGGGAACAGCAGGAATATCCAGAGGAGATTCATTCGTGGTCCTGTCGCACAATGCTACAAACATCCATTATCTGAGCGACAACCGCATGAGTCTAGCTGTGTTGTACAGACGAGCTATCTGTTGATCCTGGTAGTTGTGCATAACACCTTCAAACGTGTGAAGCACTTGATTTGGCCAGAACTCGTTGTCAGCATTGCTCATATCGAAGACTTCGAACGGGGCCATTTCTTCTAACTCTTGTTGAAACACAACAGCCTGACCATCTAGGCGTAGTATCTCCTCCACTACTTCGTCAAATGTGAAACAAGCCATATTCGGAGCCAACTGGGCCATCTGACAAAGCAATAGCATGATCTTCTCACTAATAGAATCTGCAACTAGAGACGATGCTGTGGCATATTCAAAAAGCTGCTGGAGGTCGAGCGAAATCGGAATATAGTGATTGATAGAGTTGACCAAGATATTAACTCCAGCATGATGGAATAGCAGGCGCCCAAAATAGCTTTCGAGCTGGGTCTTACCCCTTATCATTAAAAGGTTAGAAGACCCCTGGATATGAGCAGTCCAGTGTCGAGGATTCCCGCCATCATAAAAGGCAAAGGCTTCGAAAGCCGACAATAGTAGCACGCAAAGCAAAGTGCAGTCGAGTATTGCGGTCTTCGGCTCGCTGAGGTCTCGATTGGTCTGTCTCAAGGATATCGCATAGTAGTAGCGCGCTGAGTAGAATAACTTATCGTCGTTGTATTGTACAGCCATTGAACCCAAGGCTGACGCGCACAGCACTCGCGTTATCTTATTATCGGCAGTTAGATAAGACGCGAATTGTGGAAGGTATGCAAAGGTCCCTGATCGGGAAAACACAGAGAAGAAATAGTTTATGGCGGTAGCCTCGAGAGGCAACGCCACGTACTGTGGTATATGCGCGATCATGTCCCGTATTGGCGAGGTTCTACGCAAGAGCTGCACACGGTCGGTCTTATAGTATCGCCCTGCTTTTCGTATGACCTTGGACGTTTCGTCCCTTATCATGAACATTGGTATGCTGCGATAAACACACTCGAAAGTCCCCATACGCACACACGTAGAACACTGCGGCTTCAGGAAATCGCACTGGGTAAGACAGAGTCAGCGGCCGGATGTTGAGGCGGATCGCTGGACTGTTTGGCTTAGTCGAGATGGATACCTTTCTTCTCTTAGAGCGACAAGGCTCGCAAGCCAACGAAGGCTTACCTGCGAAGCCCATTCTAAGCAGTCGGAACGCTGACACCTGCTCAGTCAATGTCTGTCTGTTTCTGAAAGGTGATTTCGTCGGGCGATGTGGAACTAGCTTGGCGACAGCTAAACTTGGCTTGCTGGTAAATCCTCTTTAAGCATACATGTATGCGTAATCAATGCTGGCAGTTCCTTGTATTAGATGTATGGAAGTGGAAAGTTGATTCAACCACTTGCTTGTGTTTTCTGCAGCGGCCAATAGAGCAGTCGGTCCTAGCGACCTAGCATCGAAATGACTACAGTATAACGCCAAAAG
>JAAVUC010001189.1:0-17864 GCA_014898925.1 Fusarium nelsonii
CTCCTCCCCCGCTTCACCCACCCCCCTGTATAACGCATTAGAGAAGCGGACGCTATGAGATGAATTGCAATGGCCATATATGTACAGATAGAAAGAGACGTTTGAGGCTGTGGACGGCCGTCATTGTTGGGCGTTAGGAATAGAAGGAAATGACTGATTAGATATATCAGGGCATAGATAGAATAGAGAGCATGATGAATAGAGACTCTCATTTGGCTATGCAAATACGCAGTTTATAAAAGAAATCTTGAATATGCTGATGACTTTTTGCCTCTCATCAACAACTGGTGATACAAGAGACATAAACTTCCATTGCTATGTAATCACAGAGCCAGGGGTATTAACAAAACAACGCCAACGCCAGACTGGGTCGTAAAACAGAACGTGACCGACGTAAGTCTGTCAAATATTCATAGTAGCATGAAACTCGTAATCCATCGATTCATCACAACAGTCCTCCCATAATCGCAAGGGGTCAAGCATCTGGGTCGCTGTCCTCCATGCAAGGCAACTCCTCAAAATCGGTGATTCGAGTTCGCAGCTCATCACGAGCAAGGCATGCCACAAGAGCAATAGTCAGAGCGTTCCAAATACCCTGGTGCTCGTCGAAAAAGTCGACCTGAATGTGAAAACTGACGTATGAGTCGGGTCCTTTAGATGAGTCCGTCGTTAGGACAAGGACTGAAGTATTGATAATGAACAGACCATATACCACAGGTGGATGGCGAGTGTAAATGCGATTTGAAGGTGTTTGGGGCTCGCCAGGTGAATTTGATGGCAGAGAGTACGGAGGCGAAGAAGCCTTGGAGATGCTTGTGGTCTTAAAAACTTGTGTCGTAGCTGAGAGGCCGGGGCTCTTAAGCCCAGGTTCGACTTTAATGGCGACATCATGACTTTCTGTCATCGCAAACACTCTGTCAATGTGATAATGCGGACTATCCCGGCTCTCGGCAGGTGTAAGCCACCTTGTGCAAGATGGCGATTCATCATCTATCTCGATTTTAACTTTTGGCTCCTGTTTGTCCTTGGGCGTTTTGAAGATATTGGGCTTCACAACATCCCAGAACTGAGAGCTTCTGTCCGCACGAAGGAACTCGCGCTGCAGCTTTGCTAGCGATCTCATTTGGTTTTGGATATGCTTTGAGATTTCGTCTTCTAGCATAGTAGTGTCGACGGCTTCCACCATAATGTTCGGAATGACACGGAGGTGCATAAATCCGCCATCCTGCGCCGCCCAGTTCAAATATCTATCGAGGTCTTTTTTGATGTGTTGAGATGCTCTTTTCCGGTGGCCGCTTTGACAAGTAGCTCTGATCTTTGATGTAAGATCCATAAGCCGAGTGAGAGCTTGCGTTGCTGCAGAAGGTGAGTGGTGTGCCACCGCGAAAGCTGGGATGAACTTACCTGCAAAGTTCTTGAGATGTGCATAAATGATGGGAGGATAATTATCCGACGTCTGGAAAACAGTGTCAGAGACAGGGATCCCTCGAAGATCTACGTCCCATGTTGTAGGAAGCATCGGTAAATCCTGTCGCAAGAACAGTATTTCAAAGAGGCGCTCTTCAGCAGGAGCCCAGTCACTGGCACCGGGATATCGCTGCTTTTCTCGTTTCATTTCCTCACCCATATCGTCGCAAGAAGTGTTGTGTTCGTTGTTTGACTCTTCGGGGAGAAAACTGACATGTCCCTCTTGATCAGAAGTTGGCATCTCGTGAGTATTTTCATGAGTGTCATCGTTGTCGTCGGCTCCATCATGTTGTAGGAGCCGAGTCTTTGGCCTCAAAGGGCTCTTTGTGTTGGTGATATCTTGCATTGTTGGTTCTTTGATATCATTAGGGTGTCTTGGGGTAACTCATTTGCTTTTTGGAATTTGTGTTGGGGGGAGAAAGAAAGGCTTTGTGTTGCCGAGAAAGACTTGTCGTGCACTGCGAGTAAGTGTTAGACAAGCGGATTAGAAGAGTGTCACTTGCTTCCCAGACAGCAGACTTTCTCTCAAAACGATGGATTCTTGGACAAATACTTTATTTTATGATTACAATAGTTCATATGAATAAACCCATGTTTTCAAACAACTTGGTTCATGAATAGTGACCTATGAATAGAGATGATATATTGACTTTCTTACACTGAGATGCGGGGTGTGCACTTACTGGATCTTCGCTATATCCACCCCTCTCGGAAGTTCACTTTTGCCGTCAAGGCCAATCAGATGCCAGTCATCGAAATTCTTCACATCCCAAATCAACCGTCGCGACATCTTTGAAAGGGCTCAACGACGACCATGGCCGAAGTAGCAAAGACGGTGGCTCGCCAATTGCCCGGCTTCAAGCTGGGACAGAAGCAGGTTTTCTTGTGTGTAGCCTTTTGGCCCATCCCATCACCGCCAGTTCTCTAACATTTCCCCTCCTAGGCCCAACCATGTAATCACTTTCCTACGAAAAGAGCACCTCCCACCGAACGAAGCTACTTTCCAGGTCCCTCTCCGATTCACAAAGTTCGATCTTCGAGATTACCTGTGGAATCTATACGATGTCGAGGTCACAAAGGTCCGATCATACGTCAAGCAGCAGCCCTTGACCCAGCGCAACTCCCACTCTCGCTCGTGGTACCGCCCGAAGCCTCTCAAGGTCATGACTGTCGAACTGGCGAAGCCCTTCCAATGGCCCGAACTACCTGAAGATCTCACACCCTGGAGCAACCAACTGTGGAAGATGCGTGAGGAATTGATGGAGAAGCGCAACGATGAGCACCTTCAGCAACAACGATTCAAGATTCCCCTCAAGAGCAAGGCGCCCATGACCAAGGAGAGGCAAGAGCTGGCTGATCTGGCCAAGAAGTTGATGTCAGGAGAGGAGAAGTGGACCAATGATGTTGTCCTGGATCCCAAATGGGAGAAGATTCTGAACAACGAGCAGAAGGCCGTGCAGCCCACGAAAGAGGCTTAAACGAATGACGCACAATGGCGGGCTATGACTTGAGGTTGCAGGACACTGCTAATGAAAGAGACGGCAATTCTATGAGGAGCCACGGATAAAGGACCTTTATAGGATACATAACTGTACATTATTGTAACTAGTCTTGGATGGGCAATGCATGTGGGCGGGTTAAGACTATGAGCGCAAAAAATAGACGCTGAAAACTCGTACATCTTTTGATACATTATTCTGTATCCTTCCAGTGTTCAGGTTGTTGAAAACGCGAGACCTCGTCCCCCCAACTCCACCAGCCGGCAGTCAAATTACGAGCAAAGATCTCAAGTCCGAGACATTCTTTCCCGATGACATCTTGGAATAGATCCCGAAGATTTGGCTTTCGCGAATGCACGTCAGGAACTGCGATAATGACTTTCGGCTTGAGAGCGTCCGGTTTCTTGCTGCCGATGCGCTTCGCTATGATAAGCTTCTCCCATGGCTTTCTCCATGTAGACTCAATATCATACAGCGGTTCACCTGATGCAGCAACCTTGAGCCATGTCCATTCGGTCACGACCTCGAGGCCCCAAGCAGCAAACAGACCTGTGGTAGAAGTCAGAAAGTCGTGGATACTATGTTTGTTAGTAATCCAGACGGCAACGAGTCCGTCGGGGGTAAGATGAGAAACCAAAGGAATCTGTAGCAAGAGATTCCTCATCTCAGTCAAGTTGGAGACGGTAGCATATTTGTCCTTCTTCCTCCTTGCAGACCGGTTTGGCCATGGAGGATCTAAAACTACAAGATCAAACTTGGGGGCCGACATGTGAAAAGAATCACGCAGGGCCTCAATAGAGCCATGTAAAGGTTCGGTTTTATCTGGAAGTAAAGGCGGCAGAGCGGATATCGACGATGGTAGTTGTGGCTGGATAAGGCGGTCCCGATGGAAGGGACCGGAATATGAATATGAGTTGCTAAGGTCCTCCAATGCGCTGCTAACTGTTGCAGCAGTCATAAGCTCAGCCAACTGCGCAGCAGGCGACGCAAGTGCCGAGTGATCGTCTCCTCCATGCCGGGGCTCCGGGGTGGGATACGGAGTTGCGGGGGGCTCTGCGGAGACGATGCGGCAGCGGGGGATCTGAGACGGGAAAACCTGGCTTTCTTCCAGGGACGTGGGGATGTCGAGAACAATAAGACTCCTGTCTGGACTCTCAAAGAGAACCGACGACCGGTGGCTGTCCTTAGCCATGACATCCAAATCTGACTGCCGGATGACAGTTTTTCCACCTGCTTTTTTTTTTTTTTTTTTTTTTCCCGCGGTTGAAAGAATAGAAATTCGCGGCGACAATCGGCAAACCTCGGCCTCGGTTATTGATCACCGGGGACGGTTGCTTTAATCTGCGAGCCTGTGAATCTGCTGAGTTCCAGTGGATTGTCAGCGCATCCGTCCACTAAATCGCAATGTCTTGAACCCCTAGTGAGCTAACTTTTTCGATCGCCTCTAGGGGTTCTGGGGAATATGTTCCGCTGTGCTCGGCTGAGCTGCGGTGCGTGACCACTTTCCCTAGGTACCTTAGGTCATAACTGACCCGAACTTGTGGGGGAGGCCGCTATTCTTGGCCACTGAGCGTATGTCGGTTTAATGACGTCCAAGCCGCCGCTGACAGCCGGGGATTGGAAATTCTGCCGCCGCATAGACTGGGCTATCTCCAAATCCTCCCCCATTCTCCGAACATTCATCATTCTCCCCCACCAAACCTGTTTTCACCAACTCCAGACATCTCCAGATACTCTTGTCGCGTTGGCTTCGAACACTGACCCTCGCTTGAATCTGCCACGGAATGTCGCATCCGTAGGCCTCGAATCCGTCCACCAAAGTCAGCCACGTGCTGCAATGTCCTCCGCCAACGCTGCTCACATGGAGCAGGCCTCTTCCATGGCCGAGGTTGCGCGGAACAGCAACATACAGAGTCATGACTCTTCGCAAGCGTTTACCAAGTCGAAAAATGAGCCTTCTGTGCGCCCCACAGATCAGGAAGCAGTAACATCAAAACCACACATGAAGAGTCTTGAATACGTATGGAAATCCGGTGTCGCGGGTGGTTTAGCCGGTTGCGCTGTAAGTGATTGAGTTCATGACGAAACTCTGCAGAACGTTCTGACTCTCGGGAATAGGGCAAAACCGTCGTTGCGCCATTAGATCGTGTAAAGATTCTCTTCCAAGCCAGTAACCCTCGATTCGCAAAATACACAGGATCATGGGTTGGTGTTGCCAGTGCCATGAAGGATATCCATAGATATGAAGGCCTCACGGGGCTATACCGCGGACACTCTGCGACACTTTTACGAATTTTCCCTTACGCCGGTATTAAATTTCTTGCATACGAACAGATCCGAGCCATTATTATCCCCGATAAATCGCACGAGACACCAATGAGAAGACTGCTCAGTGGAAGTTTGGCTGGTGTCACATCCGTCTTCTTTACATATCCCCTAGAGGTTATCCGAGTTCGACTGGCTTTCGAGACTAAGCGCGACGGTCATTCATCTCTGTCATCGATATGTCGCCAGATATATAACGAGCAACCCGTGGAGAAAGCTGCAGCAGCCCGATTACCGAACGCCCCTGCGCCTGTTTCGGCCGCTGCAGATGCAACCGCAGCAACAGTGGAAGCTATCGCTCCCCGAACAGGACTGATCAACTTTTACCGAGGCTTTGCTCCGACTGTCATGGGCATGCTCCCGTACGCTGGCATGTCATTCTTGACTCACGATACTGTTGGTGATATTCTGCGGTTGCCACGCTTTGCAGAACATACGACACTACCAAAGAAGGAGAACCACCCCGAAGGAAAGCCAGCGCCCCTGCGGTCATGGGCAGAGCTTACTGCTGGCGGTATCGCTGGTTTGATCTCTCAGACGGCATCTTACCCTCTCGAGGTGATCCGTCGACGAATGCAAGTTGGCGGAGCTGTCGGGGACGGCCGTCGGCTACGAATAGGCGAGACTGCTGGTATGATCTTCCGAGAGAGGGGTCTACCTGGTTTCTTTGTTGGCCTGACTATTGGATACGTCAAGGTGTTCCCCATGGCTGCGGTCGCCTTCTTTACATATGAGCGCATGAAGCTTGTCTTTGGCATATAGATGTTTTTTTGAGCACTACGGTATCCATTGGGAGGCTAGGCTTGATCGGCGTTGACGGAGTCCTTGCATGGAGTAGCAGCGGAATTGTATTTTTTGGGACTTGGCTTTGACGAAGTGGTTAAGGACATATAGCTGGGTGTACATGCAGCAAAAGAGTACAGTACAGTACAATATATGAAAGATTAGACTCAAGGCTTTCACATGTGAGGAACAGGCTATTCCATTTCAAAGTATGTGTAGAGGAAACGTCTCGTATCGCGTGGCAAAGCTTTCAGGGGCTGTCACGAGAAAACGAGACAACACGATAATTTAGTCCCGAAACATTTACAAAACATGTCATTTGTCCATACTTTGTCGAGGAATAGGCTAGGCAGCTATATTCTCGAGTTATTACTACATGCGGTAACCCGACGCGTTTGGAGATATTTGCTCATCCTGCTGGAAATTCATCCGGCCGAGACGAACTAGTGATCTGCGCGAGCTGGTTCGACGCCGTCGATGAGGCTAATAGACTTCTCATGCAAATGATCACTGTTTCGAGGTTGCCAGGCGGCCGCACGTGCCGGTCTCCGACCACGTTACGTAGGGTTTTCCTTGTCATCCATGGACATGGCTATGTTGGTGGAATGGATGGGGGGTGAAGCATAGCCGTGGCGGTTGATTGTCCGCCTTAAGCTTAATGTGGCTTAGAGATCTTGAGCTTCGAGAATAGGGTTAGTCTATGGCAAGTATATGGTACTTAGGAGGGAACTGGGTATGGGAGTTTTAGGTAAGTTATCCGATGATAACAATTAGCTAATTGTTGCGATCAACGGATGAGAATCTCCTGGCTCAAGCTTAATAGGACTGGGGTAGATTACGAAGATGGATTAGTTAGCAATAGCTTCAATTTGTTTCATATCGGTCTGCGAATTATTGATGCATATTGGAACTTATGAAATAAGTTGCAGCTCAGAGTCGCACGCTGGATGACGTGGTTCACATGCAAGACATGATGCAGTTTCAGTGCTTGCGCTTATGACAGAGTAATGGTGTTGTGGTAAACCGGCAGTTGAAACAGAGTTGAGTCTAAGATAGCTAAGAGGAGCGAAGCAAGGTGCTGATACTACACTTACTGTACGCATTCCTAAGGACAACCAGTGTTGGAGGACTAGATTAAAAGTCATCAAGGTTAACTTTCATAGAAAGGTTATTTAAAAAGTGTCTTGGTTCTATGGGCTTACCCTAGGGCCCTGCTCGACCCCCTGATGATGGTAGCAATGAATATACTTTGACACCAACAAAAAAAAGTGGTAAACCTAATCCAATAACTCCTGCAATGAATCGTTTGTTCTAATTAAAAATGGCAGCTATTGACAGCTGCTATCACATCAGTTTAAGTCGCAGTTGAAGACGAATATGCAGACCCCTGATTGGATGCATCAGTCTTCAGCCAATGATTGTGCAGCAAAGGGAGAGCTAAGATAGACTGCAGATGAGCTTGCCGAAAACTCCAGCCTCAGCCTCAGCCTTTCATCCTCACTTCATTAAAGCTGCTTCGCCAACCAACACGCTGAATTTGCGCGAACAGCCAACCGCATTGAATATCCAACGTCAATCAGTGTCCTGCCACACCAATTCGGACATCATACTAGGCTCCAATCGATTGCGCCTCCTATTTCACCGCGATAATCTTCATCATGGCGTCCGCCGCCGACCTCGACGGCCTCGTTCTCCTTCGCCAGTCCATCTCATCTGGCGCGCCTTTCATCCCAAGCGCATCAGCCGATACCTCGGCTACTGAGGTACCTCTATCACAGGCTACACATCTGCGCTTTCCCAACCAAGATGTTGCCGTTCCGATCGATAACCCGACGCGCTTCGTGTCGCATGACAAACCCGTCGACTTGCGGAGTATCTACTTTGCTTGGCTGAACCGCGAGGTTGCCATTCCTGAATACAATGCTTCGGCAACAAAGCTTAACGAGGAGCTAGCTGCTGCTGGTAGCTCTGGCAAGGTCCAGAACTTGGGTTTCATCGAGCGTTTGGATTTGATCACCTGGCTTGAGGGAGCTAGCGAGGAGAGCGAGTATATCAAGCCGCTGGCTAATGATAAGGATGCTGCGACTACCGACGCGACAACAACGGCGAAGACTGGCGCTGTGACTTCGGCTTCCCAAGCGCGATCTGGTCGGGGTACTATGGACCCCAGACTAGTGGGCATCTACAATGGCGAACGAAAGATGGGTGATCGCAACACTGTCTTGAGGGGCGTCAAACCTACGGTATGTCTTTGGGATGAGAAACATTGGAGCTTTATCTAACCTTGGCAGGACTTCTCCCATGTTCGCAAACTGGCTGCACCATTTATTCAAAAGAAATCGCAATCTAGCTCCGCCAGCGTTCCTACCAACCCATCACTCGCATTGAACCAGAAGGTTCCCACAAGACGGCCTGATCCTATCATTCTCCTATCCCCTTCGGCGTCGTCTTTGATTCGCCTGTCAAACGTCAGGTCCTTCCTCGAGGACGGCAAATTCGTGCCCACTGATGCGGGCAATAACACAGCTAATATGCTTCATGTGCAACGTCTTATCCCCTCCATCGACCCTAACAGACCCATGCGATTTATTCTTGTCGAGGGCTCCGAGGCATTCAAGCCTGAGTATTGGAACCGGGTCGTGGCAGTGCTCACCACAGGACAAACCTGGCAGTTCAAGAACTACAAATGGAGCGATCCTAATGAGCTCTTCAAACACACCCTGGGTATCTATGTTGGTTGGCGAGGTGAGACAGCTCCGGATAATGTTCGTAACTGGGGTCACCGAGTTCTATCAACTGGCATTGACCGCTGGCGTGGTGAGGGTCACGACGCTTCGCGCTTCCGCGACAAGGAAATCGTGGAGCAAATCTGGCGATCCATCGAAGAGAACATGCGATACAGGGGCTGGAAGAAGGATAGGGCTCCTTCTTCGATATAGATGGAGGACTCGAATAAAATGTACAAGAGAAGTGTTATTGGTTATTGAAGCATGATGCTCAGATGGTGTACATTGCTTTACCAACAAAGGCTATCATGAAAGGGGAGAGGGAGGGACTTGATTCCCCCCTGTACTAATGCGCCTGCAAGGTGTCGAAGCTAGGGGGATTAAAAGCGATGGCGTTTGAACGGTTTCTTGCTATGTAGACATATTTATCCAATCCGGTTATACGATATGGCGAGAGTCAGAGCACAACAGAACATAGGCCAATTGATCCTTTATGTTTACCGAATGCATTGGTACGGTAGCAGTCAGCATTCGGATACTCTCACTCCGGAGTCAGGCTAGGCCGGACTCGACGGCACGTCGATATCGTTGCATCGTCTTCGGCCTCCGCGAAGCCAGACTCTACCCAAACAAGCGCCAATGGATACAAGTGCCCTAGGAATAACACCAAGCAGCTGCCTGGGTATGGTTCGGGATTCTTCACGAGGTTGAAGTTTGGTTACGGGAATACTATCCGACTGGATAATGATACATCGGATACACCATTGCACCGGGACCTGTCATCATTGACACTTCCGCGCCGCTCTATAGCTAGCTCACCGAACGGCCAAAGCTCTGCGTCAAACAAAGCAAAGCTTCTCGAGATCGACGTCGATAGTTCAGTTGCCGCTTACATAGCACGGGTAACATTGGCAGACCCACGAGGTAAAATGGTTGAAGATGCTTCTTTACGCCCGCACAGCAATATAACTTGGATCATGACAGAGACAAGTCCGTGTCAGTGTGCAGCGGCAAGTCGTTTTTACGGGTGATCTGCATTGTACCCCCACGATATTTCTACCCAATGTCGAGCTCTCCTGAAAGTCCTTCAACTTATTCAATCTTGGGTTGTTCCCCACACATTTGGATGCTGACGAGTCTGGGGAGGAGGTTGACATGAGGACATGACTCGTACTCCTTTTTCACAAGCCCAAGCTATTCCCGGGGTGATAGAGTGTGACGCGAGGTCAAGGACTCGTCATGGATGATGCAGTTGTATTTGAAATTGTGCTGTGAAGTTCGGACTAATGATATAACGAGTTGCTATTGAACTTGACTCGAGCAACGGCACATTCTCTTGAACGGTGGTGGTCAGATGCGGAGATCTCGTCATAGTTGGCTAGAGTACATTTTAGTTTCAACGATACAATAAATAGCCTTGAACTCAGGGACGGTTGTTGCCTTAGGTGAGAGAACTTGAGGTTCTAGACCAGCGGAACAGCTCCGCTGCTCGTGTTCTACTGACTATGTGAAACACAGCATCTCGATATGCCCAACCAGGAAATCTTCCGTTGTAGAAAGACGGCGGCCTAAGCCCTGTCCACTTGGTGCCTGTAGCATCGGTTAGTTAAGGTAAAAAATGGCACGACGGATTCCCGCAGTGGGTTGGGCACTTGGTGGAGAGGTGTCACTGTCCTGGGAGAGTTTTTTGAGCACGGATTTCAGCCGGACACGAGAAATAGGGGGCTAACGAGTTGCTGCTGTTACAAGTCAGAACCTATTGTTCATTGGAGTTTGGACTACGGTGGCTGAATGAAAACCCAATCTCTAGCGTCTTGGTAAAGAAACACGTATGCGTATTTCCGCATACAAGACATGCAAATGTCAAAAAGAATACATGGACATGATATTGACAGGCAATACCTGGATAATGGAACCCGAACTTTTGGTCCCGTCGACCAGATCGCCCGCTAGCAGCATTTTTTCTCACAAGTCTATGGAGGTTAATTTTCGAGTCTCAGCCTGGGCTGTGAAGCAAACCGCCCCATGTCCGTGCTGTACAAATCCATAGTTCACCGACTAGCACTCGGCAGCCTGTCCTTGCTCATTCTCATACACTCGATGGGGGTTTTTAAAATCACAATCGGGTCATGTTCCCATTCATAGTTGCGCTTGTACTGGATCTCGGGGTTCGCCGTGTGAAACCTTCGAGTCCAATGCCGACATTGAAGGGGGGCTCGGTGAACAATGCAAAAACTTTATTGTCCGTTATTCGAAATGCCGACCAGGTTAGCTTTGATTTACGTATAATTGCAGTATTCGCTTATGATGTGATCTGTATGCGTCTTCCCGCCGTACCAGGGATGTTGTGATTGTAGGGCTGGAGATGAGCATGAGTCGCCTAAGAAGAAAGGTGTAATTAATTGAAATGATGTGACACGCGACACATCGATCTGCAAAGAAAAGAGCTACACAAGAACACACTATCATTAGCTCGTACGTTGATTCATCAACACTGATTCAACTAGTCAGAGTTGCTGCTACTCAGCAAAGACCCTATTTCTGAGGGTTGGTAAGATGCTTCGCAGAAAATTTGTGGATATCGTCATCCAGGATTGGTTTAGACGGATCTGTCTGTTGGATGGATGATCGCTTCTACCTCGTGGTTCATTTCTGGCTTGCCTTGCCTTGCCTGGCACATGGCATGGCAAGACACATGGCAAAGTACATTGTACCTCTCGCGTGGCAATGGTTGGATGGCAGACAGCATGACATGACTGACATGGATGAACAGGGGATCGAATCAGATTAATGAAACCCTGCAGGCAAGTAATTTTTTTGAGTTCTGTGTGTGTGTCTATGTCAGTAGTATTGTACAAGTACAGACAACGTCTGACGAAACATGCTTGACCCACGAATATTGTTTCGTGACTCGACTATAGCGCCAGGTCAACTGGCTGATGGATAAGTAGACCGGCAAAGCTTTGTTGACGATTCCGTATATTCCGAGGGTTGACTCTAAAAGTCACACCCAGCATGCATTGGCCACAGATAGACCTGACGCCAAACCTACACACTTAGAATCACCATGCTACATTGTCACAGACTCAAACCCGAGTTTGAAGAGCGCGAACTATTGCTTTTTTAGCTCGCGAAATGCTGTTGGTTTGAAGTACAGTAGCAGTACAAACCGGTACAGTAACGTCAAACGTCACGCCAAATCGTCCCAACCTAAAACCAAACCACGTTTTATGCAGGTATACGACATCTGCCACATGGCGGCAAGGGCATTCAACTCTTTCAACGACCAATCGTCGCAACAATGATATCAGTCTGTAACCATATAGGGCTATATGATACTAACCAAGAGTTGTTGTATACCAACCTTACCTAGTTCAAGCGACTTGACCGAGGTAAATCCTCCGGTAGTAAAAAAAAAAAAAAAAAAACAAAAAGCAAAAAAAAAAAAAAAAGCCATGAGGCGAAAAAGAAAACCAAACCAGGAAAAAAAGTTGCCGTGTTACTACCGGCGGTAACGTCTTAATCGAGAGGCGGAATCGCCGTAGTTCCGGTACGACTTGGTAAGCTAAACAAGCTCGTCTAAGAACTGCCGGGTCAATTTTTTCGGCATTGTTGAATACCAGAATCGAGGCCTAGAACGTCAATACGATACGCACGTCTCAACAAAGAAGAGAAAAGAGTCAAGAAAAAAAGATCAAAGCTGTAAGCGACTCCACTGCTCTTTGTTCTTGTCGCAAATGTGTATAGTAGCTTTGTACGAATCAAACCCACGTGGCGGAACCCCGCCAGGAGCTGGAGTACTATCTTCACACCCTCTCTTTGCTTTGCTTTGCTCTGCTGCTGCCAGGTAGGTATGTTATGCTTCGCCTCGCCTTGCTCTTTTTGTTATCTTTTCCTTTCTTTACCTTTTTGGTACCACCACATATCTTAACTCCTGTCTCCAGAGTTCGGCTGGTGTCAAAATGCATTGCTTTCTAGGTCAGGAATCTGCAATTCATTGATACCGCCACTTACTTGCGTCTCCTTCCTTTGCCCAAACTTACACGCTGCAGATCGCTGACAAAGCTGCTATGCATGCGGTGCGGTGCGGCGTGGGCTAGGATTTAGGTCGAAGGGCGGATACTACGTCAGGAAATGTCATGGGTCTTGATAGCCTTGCTACAATCCCTTGTCAGCTGCGGGCTGACCAAAATAATAGAGACAGAGAGACCGTACCGACTTGATCAGATCATACACAAAATGGAACAACAAAGTGGAGTGAGAACAGACACTGGGGCTCTTCTCCCGCTCGTTGTATGGCAGCTTTACGTGCAGTACACCGTAGCAAAGCTCAGTGATGGAGCCACGTGGGAAAGCCGAAAAGGTGGAAAACATGACTAGTCACAACCTATTAGGTGCGCTCCTCAACACTCTCGACTTTCTTTTCCTCCCTGCCTCCCCATCGCCTTTAGTCCAATAGTCGTCCACTCAGCTCACGGGTGAGCCCAGGTGCTTGTGACGACCCAGACTACGGATATATGTTAACGGATTGGTCATCTTTTGTTGCGTTCTGTTGCGGTGTAAGGATGGAGTCTGAGTCTGCCTGGTCTAGGTGTGAGGATTCCGACCCAGACAGCAGATGAAGCTAATCGCCAAAAGCCGATTATTCCCACCCTGACAGCTGTCCCGACTCAGTCATCGGAACTCTTGCTAATCGTTGTGAATACTTTCGGCAGGCAAGAGAATTTTGAATGAAGGTATTGATGCGTCTATGCCATGAGGTATTAGTCAGAGTCTGTAAGAAGAGCGACCCAAGGCAAGGAGATGTATGTCAAGGCGTGATGCGTAAGATGAGAACAGACGAAGATTGTAGGAGCCTCAATATCTCATTCCCATCTACCAATTGTTACTTAGTGTTGGCCTTCTGGCCTTGGCAGATGGTTGATCGAGAGCTAATGCAGGTATCCGCAGGCTGTAGTATCATTAGATAGCTTGACTCAACATCAAAATGGCATTTCTGTTTGCCTCTTGGTTGACGACTAAGTTGGACCCTGAGTCTGAGTGCTCGGATAATGGTAACCGTGACGCTAGGACAGGCGTGGTCGGGTTTGAATAGGTGACCTGGAAGCTAATTGTGATCTCCATTGCTGATAGTGAGGAGGCAAAAGACAAGCCGGAGCAAAATCACAGATTTCGAAGTGATGGTGGGTGACATGAGTTTGCAATCAGGCTCTTCCTTCCCCGTCGCAGCACGGAATCGATTGATGGTGTTGTCGTGTTCCTTCCTTCCTTCCATTTCTTGAACTCCGGAGTTTGTGTGCTCCTTCCCCTGCTAGGGCCTTTCCCCCTTGTTGATCGCCCACCCCTACAGGTGCTGCACTGAAACTCAGGCTTCAGTTCCTACACCTCCATTCTCTCCACACGGGTACAGATACCTTGGCTCTAGATTATGGACATTCCATTCTCGAGGTTACGTTGCCAGAATATCAGCTGATTTAACGGCAAGCCCGCTGAAACGCTCCGCATCTGCGACAGTTTACGAATTGCATTGCTGCGCAACTGGACGGAATTTTGAGTCGACCCGGATTGTTCGACCACTTAAGATCTTCAAACCCTTGTCCCTGCCACGGAAAGGATTCCAGAAACCTTCTAGAAGGATGAGCACAGAGCAGAAGAAGCTGTAACGGTGTGAATCGCAATTTCGCTTCGCTGATAGAGAAGGCATAGGCGCTCTTTTAAGCTGGCAGTGAGCCGAGAGTGACGTGCGCACAGAGCCCGGCCGAGATGGTCAATTTAATAGTCACCCACCACTAACAGGCTCTCCAGGCTCTATGAGTGATACAGTACTGTAATAGTACAGTCGGCAACTGCCAGTTGAACAAGCATTCATCCTTGGGGTAATCTGGAGCAACAGTTCAGGGCTGAAGGTTGGGTACAGTTCCCTGTGAACCGGCTGACAATATCTTTTGGGTTACACCAATAGACGGTTGCCAATCGTACCAGTCTCGACGAAGCGTGATTGCTGGACTAGTGAAATTCGTCAACACTCTAACAGTATCAATTTCCGACACACCAACCATTGGAAACGCCATGGCAAGGTCAGAGCGATCTGTGGCGCTCACCACTCTAATCAAGATTTGCAACCCGCCTTTTGGCTTACCCCAAATCTGTCGAATATGCGAGCCCTAATTATGATAATCCCGAGGCGCAAAACGACTTAATCCCGACGGAAGGAGAAGCACACCAACACGTAAACTTTGGCGTGGCGCCTTTGCCAATGGCTAATCAAGAAAGTCACTAAACAAGAATAGTATCAGTCATAGGCGGCCGACTCGCCATATCCATGCACCAAAGATGGACATTTCCAACCGTTTCAAACTTCGTGTTTCAGCATCACCTCTCTATCGCTATGCTTAAAGTAGCTGTTCCTGGTGGGATGGACAAGCATCAGCATCCTACGACCAAGACCTACGTGCAAGATACCCTGTCACCTTTCCGATATCCCAAAGGGACCGGTTCATAGAATGTAGGGTTGTGCACAACGCTTACGTACCGTACCCGTTATTCAGAAGTTGACAACCCTGGGTTTGCAACATCTGCAACACGCAAAACCAAGATGGAATTGCTCTGGCATTTCTTCGGACGCATGCCCAACGTACATACAGCGACTCGGAAGCAGAGCAGACCTCGCGTGGGGCAGAGTAAGGGGCAAGCAAGTCCAGTAGCGACATGGTTGCATGCACAGGAACTTGGACGCTTTGATCGCATGGCAGCAACGTGATGCGGTGGAAGGAGGCACTGAGCATGGCTACAGGGAAGTTTATCGGCCGAATGCAGCTTAGTCTGGTGGACAGCATCCCTGGAGCCACGCGCAACCAAGGGGCCTGTTGAGACTTGATTGACTACGACAAGTGAGACAGACATGCACACGCCCGCGGCTCAGTAACCATGCGCTGCGGCGCTGGTTCAACATGCGCGGGAAGATTACCCAGCCCAGCCTGCCAGCGGCCCTGTTGGAATGAACAATGAAGCCGACGATAGGGACAACACATCATCTTCCCCTTTTTACTAACTATTCGCTGACCACATCCAATCGGGGTTCGGCTTGTAGTTAGATGCCTGCTCTGTAGCTCTACTGCCAATGGTGAGGTGAGGTAAGGTCTGGCGTCCCTGTTCATGCAAACATGCACAAGCCCGAAGCTGGTTTCTCATCAACGGCAACTTGTGATCGTGGTACAGTACAGGCCTGCATCTAACACCCTGCAAAAAAGACCTTCCGCCTAAGCGTGCATTCCTCTCAGGCGGCTGGCAGTATGCAGTGCCGCCCACACAGCGCTTTAGGATCAACTAAGCTTTCGCAAACTGCTGGCATTTCCACGATGCGATTTCGAGGCGCTGACCCGGGCGACTCTCGCCTCTCGTGGTTGCACAAGGTACGCTCGTGGCGGGCAAGCCACTGGGGGATCCCGTACAATTCGCTACAGGATGGAAAACATGTTCCAGAAACGATTTTTTCTTTTAGGTGGTTTGGGGAAGATTGGAGATTTGAGTACGGGTTTAGTCGTCATACAACGCCTCAAAACCGCCGGTTTACTGTCAATCGGTTGTGCCTTGCTGCCGATGCCGTCCGGGCTGTTGTTGTGTGCCAGCCGATCAGATCAGAACAGTCATGTACTGTTACGTACCCTAGTATTGCAAAGTGCGGAGGTGCTGCAGTCCGCAGACCGCTTGCAGATCAGTAACGATTGATGCAGGCATTCCGAAAAAAGGTGCCAGGAAGTTGAATGGTTTCAGCCTGTGAACCCTCAGCAAGTCTGATGCCCTAACGCGTCACGTACAGCGCTTTAGTGCATGTACCCAGCCCCAAATGCGACGATAGCGCTAGTATGAGCTATGAAAGACTCAGAAACCCAGACATGCAAGTTGCTGGAAACGGCCATGCTTTATCGAGCCGTACCTGTTCTTGTGCTTCTAGCTTTTGGTTTGATTATCGGCATAACCTTACAACTTGCTCATTGCTACCAATAGGTATTCAGGTTTGCTCGGAAACCGGATGATGAATTACAAATGACTGTTTCTATTTTGGTTGAGACGGCGTTTACTGTAAGAATTGCAGTTGACCGTCATATGAAAACTAACTATTGTCGTGTTTGGCGGATTCCTGATTAGCGTCTACACCCCCCTGCATTCACGAAACTGCTGTCTTCATCACTTCACTATGCCACGAATGATGAGGCATTCAGGAATCTCCAAACCTCTGCTTATTTTCTTTTGTCTCCATGTTACACTTGAAGAAGCCGATTGGCAACCCTCTGTACCAAAGGTACGGTACCCGGACATGCGCTACGCAAAGCAAAAGCCTTGTTCTTTCTTGATTCAACCAAACACAAGTCTTTGCTAGGAAGTGCTATTCTTTAGTAAGACGCTACGCTACAGTTAACATGCCGAACCATGCGATGGTGAAGACACATTGGCCATTCTTCACATGGCAATTCAATGTTTGTGAGATGGCCGGTCAGGCTGGCGACAGGTCAGTACTGTATATTCAGTCCAGCGCGAATATGCGCTGAGATCCCCAGTACAAAGGTACCAGCTATTGCCCACTGTTGTAAGCAAGCAAGGCCCGGTATCACTTGATGCGATGAAGGAGCAGGACAGATCCCTAACCTTGGAAAGAAAACGGACTGTTACAGCCTCCTTAGAATCAATAATAGCATGAAAGATGCATGCTGAGATGGTGATGAAGAATGAAAGCTCGTCCGTCTTAGACTACCTATTCTGAGAATCCACTTTGACGGTCCTAGTGTCCTTTTTCCTTTCTTTTTTTTCTTCCCCTCTTACCTTCTTCTTCTCCTCTCTGTTGGGTTCCTGAGATTCCTTTTTAGCTGGAGAATTGATTGTTTTGACCCTGGCCCTGGCCCTTGCCCTGGCTACTTTAGCTTAGAGGAGACCTACCATCTCGCCCGCTGTCCTCAGCGCCCACGTCCGACCAGAGAACGGAGGTCGGGTAAGGTGAGATCCACCTGAGCAGTCCCCTCTTCTATCTGCACACCTCTAAAAGGTGAACAAGGGGACCCCTTTTGAC
>JAAVUC010001194.1:0-11993 GCA_014898925.1 Fusarium nelsonii
ATACTAGCTTTATAGCTTTACTAGAGCCAACTTGAGTAAGAGCTTCTAACCTTATTACTCTCCTATTTGCCTCTCTGTAGTTTCTATTAAGTAAGAGCCCCTATAAGATATATGGCACCTGTAGCTTAACAGCCCATGATGCAGTACAGACTCGTCTGTACCTAACTAATCCCAATCCCCTGCGTGGTGTACACATTGAAATATACGCAATCTACAACGTCATCCTTCTTCAGTGACGATCTTTTCCACTGATATGTTTGTACGTAAGCTGACTAGTATACATCGCTTTGATACAAAAGTCCTTCGGCCAGGATTCCACGCTATGATGTGAAGATCTTTCGACTACGACCCATGGCTCAATGCAGAGATCCTTCGGCCAGGATTTCGGTTCGGACTCGTTCCCTGTTTGGGCCTAATAAGCTGAGTCTCAATGTGTACTTCTTGATACAAAGAGGCACAAGTGTCAAATCAACCTTGATGGGTTCACGGCGTCTTACAACCCCAGTTTGCACTCATACTCTAAATGTATGCCTGTATGTAGACTCCTGATCTAAGCTTAGACTGCGAGCTACAAGCACAACGGTCTGCATACAAGATATCCCATGGGACCCGCCTGAAAAAATGATCCGTACTCGTGTCAGCCCTGGCAAAAGCTCTGAAAAGGTTCTGCAGGAATATGGCCAATGCCACTGTCACATCGTACTGTCCACTCGTATACTGATTCCACACATGTTACAGACTATCTCTGGGCCCGAATCCTTCGTCTCCTGTTTTCATCTTCAGTCTTACTTAGCATCTCGGCAGTGTCCAGTATGTCTCCTGGCCTCTGGGGCGACATGCTGAGCACGATCCGCTTGTGGTTTTGATGCGTCCCTACAGTTTTCTTACTTGCATGAAGTCAGCTTTTCAAGTAACGAGTATTTGACAGCAATCTATCTTCCCATATCAGCTTCTTAGGAAGCGTCCAGTCCATTTGTATAATCATTCCTATCACCCCATTACTTCAGCGATCGATCGACTTCTCTAAGCGCTGCTGTCACCATGTTGCGACTCCTTCCCAACTCAAATTTGCTCTCTCGCTTCAACTTGGCCCGCAAGAACATGTTGCCAGCTATTCCAACACGGGCAATGTCTTCGTTTGTCTCCACAGTTCCTAAGGGCGTATCGCAGAATTTGCAAGCGAAAGAATGGCTCGTGATCATCCCTGACCGGAAGGGCGTAGTATGTGTTGCCAAACCTGCTTTGTGTTATGGCTTGCTTGCTCTCGCAAGATGGGCTAACCCGTACTCTCTATTGTAGCTTCAAAGACGGTATGAAATTCGCCCGCGACATCATGTAAACTTTCGACGCCTACATAACGAAGGCCACGTTACCTTCGCAGGCCCAGTTTTCACACAGCCTTGCGTCAAGAAGCCAGAGGGAGAGGATAGGCCTTTCATGGGAAGTGTTATGGTACTCCGTGATGTGACGAGGGATAATATCTATCAGCTACTCGAATCGGACTTATTCATACAGGAAGGGATCTGGGATTGGGAGAATGTTAAGATCTTCCCATTTCAGTCGCAAGTTCAGACTCCGCAGTTCAAGCCAGGTGATACTTAGGATGTTAGATTATATCGAGTTGATAGACTCTCGACTAGACTTTCAATCTTGAACAACACAATCATGCTTAGGTTGTACATGTGAATGTATCATTTTAGATGGAACGCCCTTCTCCTTTTCACAGACTTATCGGGAACAAACGGGAATGAAAAGTTTGTTTTAAATGAAACCTTCGCAAGTCATCAGAGCCAATATCAGTTGCAATCAAGAAGTTGCTGTATTGGCTTCCAAATTCTCATCGTTTTGAGCCTCTATGTCCTCGATAGGGCTGTTATGCACGGTCTCAAACGGCCAAATGGCGACCGTTTCAACGTCCCATACGTCCTGTAATAGTACACCAGTCAGTCTTATGTAGCTTGAATGAGAGAGGAAGAAAGGGGCTTGACGTAACTCGCCTTTGCAAATGGATGAGCCTTGAGCTTCGACTGGATCTCTTCTCGTGACGATGCTTGACAAGCCAACATATCGCCTCGAATGTCTTCAGGATTCTTGCCCAAGATATTGCCAACGAAGGATACGTTTTGCAGCGAGGGCAGTGTCAGCGATGTTTGCGCTGATCGCTTCGAGGCCGACTTGTCGTGAATAATCACAATACTTGGGTCTCTCGTCAGCTTGTTCTTGACAGCTTGATATAGTAAATTGGAGCCATTTTGGCAAGAATCGGGTGACATCAAGCGCTACCGGAGGTCTGCAATGACGACCGATAAAGTTATAGGTTAAATACTCACTATTCGTGTAGACGACCCGCAGAGCTGGCTGTAGCAAGGCTGCGGCTGGTCGTGAGATTACGCAAAACGGCGACTCGGCGAGTACCGCAGAAGATGTGCCGGGAAGCCATCGCAGGTCAACTAGGGACAAAAAGCAGTTATTGTGATAGGAAAATCACTGGATCGTGTGGATATCACAGATCTTGGAACAGGGATTTCATCGCCTTCTATACTCTGAGGCATGCACAAAGACTGATTCAACAGTCATCTGACAACGATGGTAGCCATAATTGTACCAAACCCCCGCAATCAGCGTTTGCCATCATGCTAAACTCGTAATATCTGACCGTTGCTGCTGGATCCCATGAAGTATATTGTAATGAAGAAGTATCGACACTATTTGGGGGCGGGGTGCTTCTTGGTGGACAGGCCTCAGGGTCACAGCAAACTTAGGTCCATTTATCTAAGAGACGGAATAAATTGATCACCTTGGGCGACCTTAGACCTACGTCTAGGCTATGTATTTTCTGTGCCCTCAGCTAAGGGTCTATGTTTTCTCTCTCCCCCTAGACAGGTACCCGACAGGTCGCCTAGGGCTACAGTACCCCTATAGACTTAATTACAACATTATATGACAGGTAGGGCGCCAAGAGGGCCACGTCAGCGTCGCCGGGAATGCATTGATCACCTGTTCGATATCCTGTTTGATGAGTTCGGTATCAACTTGCTAACAAAGATTACATACATCGTTGGCGCAGCTGTAAGGTCGTAGACCAGGTGGGTAAAGAACTTAAATCAAGTAGGTAACATGAACTGCGGAGACGACATTAGTCCATATGTACAGTTTGAAGCGCGCAGCGTTAGTGCAGGCTGCAATCTGGGGTTCGCCCGGCATGTGTTACACAGGGCTTAGCGCAGGATCTCGCCCCATGGCCTGAATCCTTTGACGAGCTAACCGTTAATAGCTTCGATCGACACGGACGCCGTCCCGACACCGGGCCGTTGCGGGGTAATTCTCCTATTGAACCAAAACCCCTGACCTGACGCTCTGGAGGCCAGCCACTGACAAGAACGTGATAGCGTGACAGGGGCTGATCCAGCAGGATCAGAGTGGGTGAAACCTTATTTTGTGCTTACTACCGCCCTTCCTTCACCAGGTTGCGGCTGTGGCTTATTTGCATCAGGGCACGCAGTACGACGCGTCAAGGGGAGAGGGTGATCCTATCCTCTACCCATGCAGTTTCCATCCTTCGTTTCCTTAGCGTAATAATTAGGCTAATCTTCTCTCATTTCCTTATTTTTTTCTTCTCCTGCAGCTGACGCCTTGCTTTGTCTGTATTCCACGTACGTTCTTTGTCCCCACACCTGAACGGCCCGGCTTATGCCTATAGGCGGTAAACACGTGAGACACAGCCAAGAACTGTTGGTTCAGAGCCTCAGCCAACCAGCAGAACAGTGACAGTGGCATCTCTGGTTTTGTTTCCCCTTGCTCCTTTTCCCCATAGTGACCGGGACGGGTTTTCTCACCGACTGATCTCGCGCCTGCCAAAACACAATCCCTCCGATGTGTATAGATCGCCCATCGTTAATCGCCCAAACCCACGTACAACCACCTCGCCCTCACTCGTGATAATGAGTCTAGGGCAGTCGCGGGAAGAGTATGAAATGTCGGCGCCATCGACTTCAGCTGGCCTTGCTGGCGCTGATGGCGACGCCCAACCCACAAGCGAGAACTCGCGTGAAGCCCTCGACAATGACAAAGAGGGTAAGGCCGAGGAGAAGCCTGCAGGCCTGGGAACGTATTTTGTAAGTCATGCCCAGAGAGAAGATAAGATGAAAATAAAAAACAATAGCAAATAAGAGTGGGAGAGAGACCCCATTAAGGAGAGAAGTGTCGGGTAACCCAAACGCAAGCTGACACGTACAACAGCAAGTCTTCTCATTCTGTGACGGAATTGCCGTCGCTCTCTATGTGCTGGGCTTCATCATGTCCATCGGCACGGGCGCTGCTCTCCCTCTGATGACTATTGTCTTCGGCCGATTTGTGGGCGACTTCAACGACTTCGATTCTAACGGCACAGACCCTGCGGCCTTCACAGACACCGTCGACACCTTCGTGTTATGGTTTATCTACCTGTTCATCGGTCGCTTTGCGGCGAGCTACATAGCCAACCTGGCCGTATCGCTGGCTGCCATCCGAACCACTCGGGCGATTCGCAAGAGGCTCCTCGAAGTAACGCTGCGACAGGAGATTTGGCACTTTGATAAGGAGACAACTGGCTCTATTGCCTCACAGGTCACAACAAACGGCGACAAGATCAACCAGGGCATCGCGGAGAAGCTTGCCGGCATTATACAGTCTATTGCCACGTTCTGGGCTGGTTTCATTGTGGCCTTGACTTTTCAGTGGAAGTTGACTCTCATTGTCATGACTCTCATCCCGGGAATCGTCGTCATCCTCACCGTCGGCATGTCCATTGACGCCGGCCAGGAGGCCAAGATGGTCAAAATATACTCACAGGCCGCTGTTCTTGCCCAGGAAGCCCTCAGCTCTGTCAAGACTGTTCACTCCTTCTGGGCCCATGAGAAGCTTATAAACCGCTACGACGACTTCCTCCTTCAGGCTCAGAAGGTCGGGAAGAAGAAATCGCCTAACGTGGGTCTTGTCCACTCTACCCAGCAGTTTTGCACGCTCGCCGGCATGTCGCTTGCCTTTTGGCAGGGCTTCCGAATGTACGCCAGCGGCGAGATCGACAACGCTGGCACTGTCCTTACGGTTCTTCTCTCCGTCACCATCGCTACCACGGGTCTTCTTCAGATCTCCGTCTATATCGCCTCTATTGGCGGTGCCGCCTCCGCTGCCCATGAGCTCTTCACGCTTATGGCTAAACCATCCGAACTCGACCCGCTCTCTACCGATGGTGACAAGCCCGACCAGAGCCGAGGCGAGATCGAGTTGCGCGGTATCAATTTCACCTACCCCTCGCGTCCTTCAGTAAAAGTACTCGACGAGTTTGACTTGCATATTCCTGCTGGCAAGACAACGGCGCTGGTGGGTGCTAGTGGATGCGGCAAATCCACCGTTGTTGGTCTGCTGGAGCGGTGGTACGTGCCTGAGTCAGGTGAGATCCTTCTTGATGGTAAAGACCTGTCCTCGTACAACACGCAATGGCTGCGCAGCAACATCCGCATCGTCCAGCAGGAAAATATTCTCTTTCGCGGTAGTGTCTTTGAGAACGTGGCGAAGGGCCTCGTTGGCCCCCAGCGCGACCTACCAGCTGAGGAACAAATGCGACTGGTACAAGAGGCTTGCAAGCTGAGTAATGCGCACGATTTCATTCAGGCCATGCCGGAAGGGTACCAGACGCAGGTTGGCGAGCGTGCCCACATGCTAAGTGGCGGGCAGAAGCAGCGCGTTGCCATTGCCCGTAGTATTATCTCGAACCCCTCTGTTTTGCTGCTCGACGAGGCCACAAGTGCTCTAGGTAAGTGCCCTTTTCTCTACGTTGAAATCTAACGTTGAGTGAGCACTTATAATTCATCCAGATCCCCGCGCCGAAGGTATTGTTCAAGATGCTCTACAGAAAGCGTCCATGAACAGGACCACACTCGTCATCGCCCACAAACTGGCGACTATTAAGAACGCAGACAACATCGTGCTCGTATCGGCTGGTAAGATGGTAGAACAGGGTACACATGATCAACTCATCGCCAAGGACGGCCGGTACGCAGCTCTCGTCCGTGCACAGGATCTGGGAGAACAGAAAGCAAGAGAAGACCGAGAGAACCCTAGCCAGCAACACCAGGACGGTACGAATGACGCTCTGACGGAGCCAACAAGCCCTCTTGACGAAGTGACCACCATTGGAAAGTCTACCAAGGAAAAAGATGATAAGGAGGCATTGAATTATTCTATTCTCTCATGCCTGCGAATATTATTTTCTGAGCAACGAGGCTTATTCAAGTGGTTCATAATAGCACTTCCGGCAACCATCATAGCCGGAGGATCCAGTCCAGCCCAGGCTGTTCTATTCTCTAGGCTTATCAGCGTTTTTGCACTCACACCAGATGAGGCAAGAGATCGAGCCAACTTTTTCTCCCTCATGTTCTTTATCATAGCCATCGTCGTCGCCATTGGCTATTTCGTGATTGGGTTCACCGTTAATATGGTAAGTCTGTTGTCAAACTATAAACAAAACCGCTATGCGAAGGATCGATGTTAACGATTCCTGAACAGATCATGCAAGCTGCAACTCGCAAGTACCGATCCGAGCTCTTCTCTCTCATCCTTAGACTGCAGCCAGATTTTTTTGACCAGCCAAACCACGCCTCAGGAGCGTTGGCCTCCAAACTCACTTCGGTACCAGCCTCGCTACAGGAGCTGATCTCGGTCAACATCTTCATCGTACTCATCTCGGTTGTCAGTCTGATCTCCTGCAGTATCCTGGCTATCGCCTTTGGGTGGAAGCTCGGTCTGGTGGTTGTTCTTGTGGGTATGCCGGTCATCGTCGGAAGCGGTTTCCTCAAAGTCAGACTAGAGATGAAGCTGGAGATAGAGAATGGTGAGCGTTTCGCCGCCTGCGCTGCGCTGGCCACTGAGGCTGTCACGGCCATCCGTACCGTGGCATCACTTACGCTTGAGGAGCAGATCTGCGCCGAGTACAACGACATTTTGGAAACAGTTGCTAAGCGTTCAGCTGGTAGTCTGTCCCTGACAATTCTGGGGTTAGCCTTATCTCAGTCGGTCGAGTTCCTTATCATGGCCCTCGGCTTCTGGTACGGCTCTCGCTTGATTGCTGATGGAGAGTACACGGTCCCTCAGTTCTTTGTCATCTTCCTGGCCGTTGTCTTCGGTGGCCAAGCGGCCGGGCAGATCTCTGGCTACATGGGATCTCTGGCGTCAGCGCGCCATGCTGCCAATCACCTCTTTTGGCTTCGTAAGCAGCCTTCGCCTTTCACAGACGGAAACGATCAGAGTGACAGTACAGAACTCAAGTCTCCTACCCACGGTCCTATTCAGATGGACAACGTAGCATTCGCCTACACACAGCGAGCTACGGCTCGCGTACTCAAAGGTATCAATATGATGGTAAGTCAATTATCTGTGGGACCATCAGTCTTCCCTTAGTGATTATGCGTTCCACTCGCCACATATTCAGAAACAGGAATCGCTTACACATGCCATACAGGTTCCCAATGGCTCCTATGTGGCCTGCGTTGGTCCTTCAGGATGCGGCAAAACCACGGTCATTGCTCTGCTGGAGCGCCTATACGATCCTACTAGCGGTCAAATCCTGTGGGACGATCGAAATATTAAGTCGGTATCGCTGCGCCACCTGCGTGCACGGATGTCGCTCGTACAGCAGGAGCCGACGCTATTCCAGGTGTCAGTTCGGGAAAATATCATGCTTGGCCTAGAGACTACTCCTTCGGATGAAGAGATCCTCGAGGCATGTCGGCAGGCTAATGCACACGACTTCATCCTGTCTCTACCTGAAGGTCTCGATACTCTCTCCGGTACCGGCGGCCTCCAGTTCTCTGGTGGTCAGCGCCAGCGGATAGCCATCGCCCGGGCTCTGATCCGGAACCCACAGGTGCTTCTACTAGATGAAGCCACCAGTGCCCTGGATACTGAGACTGAGCGTCTCGTGCAAGAAACGCTTGATGACGCAGCCACCCATCGCACTACCATTGCCGTGGCACATCGTCTCAGCACGATCCGAAATGCTGATCGCATCTTTGTCTTTGCAGATGGTAGGGTTCTGGAGGAAGGTACCCACGACTCTCTGCTACAGCTTCGAGGCCAGTACTATGAAATGTGTCTGGCACAGTCACTCGACAGGAGTGTATAAGCCATATTCCATTGGCGAGCAATACAAGAAACTTCCTAGTGCCATGTAGTGGAAGTTGACTAGATAGATTTCCTTCAGTTTCCTTCTTGGTTTCGTATATTACTACTCCTACATTAATGCATAGAAATCCTTCATCTTAGTCGTTGATCTATATGTAAAGTTTGCTGCGGTATAAATTACCAGGTACTGTGGCAAACCTTGAGAGTCGTAGCTGCCAGCCAAACGAAGCCTGGCAGAAGCCATGAGTTAACGGTTCAGGTCGCACGGCCCATGTCCTAGACTCCGTATTCATTGGTTGAACAATGACCTCGGCGATTGCCAGATCAAGACAGCCCGAGTGTCCTCTTCACACATAATCTAACCCTTGAAATGTAAGAAGTTAGCGCTGCATAGGATTGAAACAGTCAAGGCTTCGCTCCGACATGATCCTGGTGTTACGAAATAGCTCCGCGCCCTACGTAATGGGCACGGTTCGTTTTCTTACAGGGCGGCATAAAGCCTTGCATACTAACTCCATGTAACCGCAGATCTATCTAATCTAAGCGGCTGGCTAGTGTGATCCTTCTGCCGGCGCTACCTTATACTGTGGGGTCTACTGTAGGACCAGCTGCTGAAAGTGACAAGGGGTGGTTATAGTAGACTGGTATCCACTTCTAACAACACATCAACATGGGAAGCTCACCCTTCAGGTCTGTTACATACGTGGTACTCGCGCCCCAACCAGATCTTTGTTCGAGAAGAGGAGTTGAGTCGTAATGCAAGACCGCATTTGGTGGAGCATGGTACAAGTAGGGCAAAAGTCGAAGCTATCTGTAATTCCCTGCCACTTCGTAAGCCAGCTAAGTTTTAACTCTACTTTTGATATTTATATAGCAAGATATCTTAGTTTTAAAGAAAATACAAGGCTTTATATTTTAAACTTTTAGATGTTCCTATGCTATAAATATAAACTTGATAACTATTTCAAGATATTATTATATAAAATATAGAGTCTTTTTTATATACCTATATATTAACCCTACTATGTGCTAAAGGTACCTCTTTGTACTATGTAGATACTAGTACCCTGTTTCTAGGCTTAAGATGGTACTTAGCAGGAATAGGCTCATCCCCATCTGGAACTGTGACAGTCTACCTATAGTAAAGCAGGATGCAATCCTTCTCGGACATCAGGCTATCTTCTCAGACATGCCTTTGCTTGTGACGCCAATTTAATTAGCGTAGTCTGCCCGCACACGTACATCCTTGATTTTTCGACCATGAAGCATTTCGGAAACGGACACAATGAATGGAATTTCGACGGACGTTGGAGCGTCCAGACAACCAACTCATCTTGATGAATTTGCAGACCTGGCTGTTTTTCTCACTCAGATGGTGGCTCGCCTCTCCGGCGAAAACATAACACCTGCCTCCCACTCAACTATTCCTTCAAGATCAATCCGAAGCTGCTGGGTTAATCGACTTGTCCGAGAGAAACTCTACAATGAACTTGTAGAGCTCAACAAACGAGGCATTTCCTTGCCTCTCTCGGCCTTGGAATCAGTGCCAGCCATCACACCGTACAACCTCCCTGCTGACCCGACCTACCGCAGCAGCCACAAAGGACATGGAAGCTCTGCCTCCACAGCCACCTGTGCCGTGACGGAGCCTGGCTTACCACCCAGGAAGGTGTGCATTGTTGGGGCTGGCATCGCAGGTCTATATATTGCCATGATTCTTGACGATCTCCAGATACCGAACCTTGAGTATGAGATTCTAGAAGCAAGTGATCGCGTAGGTGGCCGCGTGTACACGCACCGTTTCAGCGAAGAGGAGAATGACTACTACGATGTTGGCGCAATGCGGTATCCTGACATCCCGACAAATCAGCGTACATTTGATCTCTTCAAAAGAACAGGCGTACGCTTACTCAAGTACCATCTTCAAGGCACCAACTGCCTGAAGCTGTTCAATGATCGCCCCTTCGTTGCGGCAGCCCAAGATCCCCATGGCGTGAGCGTCAGTAGAGGCGGAACAGTACCTGACGATGTGGTTGGCAACGTAGAAGGCATCTTGGAAGACACATTTGGGCCTTTCAAAAGGGCCATGGCAGAAGATTTTGAGACTGGCTTCAAGTGTCTGATGGCGGTGGACCACTTCAGCACCAGAGAGTACCTGAGGCGGGGGGGATATAATGAGTTGGGGAGATATCTCGACTTCCACTCGATCCAATGGCTGGAGACACAAAGTACCTCCACAAACCTCTTCGACCAGGCTTTCTCCGAGAGCGTTATGGACTCGTGTGATTTTGACGGCTGCGGTGAGGAAGTCGAGTGGCACTGTGTCAAAGGAGGAACAGGCAAAGTCATCGAAGCCATGGAACAGGGGATAAATGGCAAAGTTGAGACGGGCAAGCGTGTGCACAAGATGGCTCTTGACCACAACTCACAAGCTGAAAACAACATGACGGTCCACGTTGCGGGCGAGCCAGAGCCACGGGCTGGGTACATGACCGTATTCAACACCACGACACTAGGCTGTCTGTCGCGAATGGACACGTCCGGTCTCAACCTACACCCGGCTCAAAAGGAGGCTATCCGCAGTCTGCATTATGATGATTCAGCCAAGATCGCTCTACAGTTCAGCTACCCATGGTGGATTGTTGACTGCGGTATTCGTGAAGGGGGGTGCTCATCAACTGACCTCCCGCTGCGGACGTGCATATATCCGTCCTACAACCTCAACGATGGTAACGATAAACCTGCCATTCTACTTGCGTCTTATACCTGGGCGCAGGACGCTACGCGTCTGGGATCAATGATTGCCAATCGGACATGCCAGGCGGCTGACACAGAGGAGCCGCCTCCCAGCGAGCAGGAGCTTGTCGAACTCATTATACAAAATCTCGCTCGTCTACACGCCGGCAAGATCACGTATGAGAAGATCAAATCCTCATTCACCGGTAAATACCATGCCTGGGCCTGGCAGAATGATCCTTTTAGTGCGGGTGCCTTTGCACTCTACGGGCCAGGCCAGTTCAGCAACCTGTATCCATACCTTACGCGCCCAGCAGCAGACAGCAAGTTTCACATTGTTGGCGAGGCAGCGAGCGCAAACCACGGGTGGGTTGTGGGTTCGCTAGACAGCGCCTACAGCGCTGTCTACAAGTTCCTCTATCGTTTTGGCTTGTGGTCTCATTTACAGCGACTAGTCGAGCGATGGGGCCAAGTAGATGAGGTAGAGAATGGAGAGCGTGGGACAGTACACTTACAGGTTGCATTAGGTATGCTGAGGGGAGACCCAGTGGGGGTCTAGAGCGTACTCTGGAGATATTTGCCGAGGGGCGATAGAGGTCGAGAGCTGTGGCTTTTTTGCGATAGAGATGGAAGAAATAATTTATGCCCCTTTAGAGATATGAGAGCATAGGTTATCTGAAACTTGATGTGATGATGTAGTCCCTATAACGAGATGCAAAGCTAAACGAAATTTGCTATAGGTATGAACAGTATAGCATAGGTATAGATTGGCTGTTAGGCATTTTTTGATAGCAGAGTGGACATTGATGCGGAAGACGAGTCCAGGTAGCGGCATAAGGGCTACTAAATTCGCTACTTTTCGTTCTACCTTGCCAACGGAGCTACTCGTAGCAGGAGTTAGTGTTTCGAGGTATCTGGATCTGTACGGGCTTAGAGCCTTTTCGATAACTTAATAGTACAATTGAGTTCATCAGAGACCACACACTTGCAGAGCTAGTAATTTAGTAATGGGGCCAGTAAGTAGTAAGCCTTGTACTAGAGAATTACTAAAGTAGAATTTTCTAATAGGCCTTATTTCAATATTTAATTCTTTATAT
>JAAVUC010001202.1:0-16153 GCA_014898925.1 Fusarium nelsonii
GCTGGGCTGGGCTGGGCTGGACTGTTGCTTCCATGGAGTGCAGTTAGTAGGGAGTAATTGGTTGCGCCACGACGCATTAAAAGGCTGAACTTGGGCATTGGAGACGAATGAAATCCATAACTCAACTGTGTCCTGGATTGACAATCCAGGCAGAAAAGGGATGATTCTCCGATGGTGTAATTTAGCTCAGGGTCATGAGCTGAGACTGAAGAGTGCAGCAGTAGATCTTTACTTAGATTGCTGTCTGCAATTACTTGAAGAACCAATATGAGTACTGGAGTTGATTGGAATTCTGAGATAAGACAAGACTCCCGTCGTGAATACGATAGCTCCAACCATGCATGATCTATCACAAATGCCATATCCGGATTCCTCGATAATGGAGGTAGTGGAGGTAACCGACTTCAGTGTTTATTGTCGATGCCATCAAAAACGTGAGAACCTAATTGGCCAATAAACGAACAAAAGTAAAGTTAGTTGGCCGTCCATCAAGAGTGTAGATCTTCCCCGACCAAGCAAGCGAAGATACAGTCACTGTACTGTACTGTAGATTCTTCTACGGCACGTGTCGAGACCAACTGTAATGGGAGTTGAACAATGGTAAATGGTTAGACTGATTTGCCCGCCACGCGTCGCCTTATCCACAAGCGCTACCCCTTCGGACACGCCGAACAAGACAAGACTGACGGCGAGAAATGCCATGTCTACTGTACTACAGAGCTGTAGATAATTATCTACCTAGTACCTACTGACTGGATGGAACCCGTTGGTTCTGAGTGGCTGTTGGAGCGATGGAAATAACATAATTTCACTTGAGTAAAAAAGAGACCAATAACTGGCGGTGATGTTCTTATGGTTGCATCGAAAAATGCAGAATGACACAGACAAAGATATGGTCCAGTCAGTATTATTCCTACTACTACTGATTGCTGCATCTAGGGATGTCCTCCCACCCTCCTTTGAACGGCAGTGGAACCAGGATGCGGTATACACTATGCGTTAGTAGTCATACGGGGTACATGTGCCTATCACCAAAACATGCAGCACTGCCATGTACCTCTGTAAGTGCAAGAGTCAGGACCCTTGTCATGGGTCTGGGGCCGAATGAACGAACTCAACTCTGAGCCAGACCACCACCAAGATGAGAGGAACTCGCCCATGCATTCACTCGGCCAATGTGACAATGATAGATCTCGTGATGTGCTTGAGATACTACATAGCAACTGAAGCAGATAGAATTGACCAGAAGAGCTGCTGCTCAAGATGTAGCTACCTAGTGTATGGCATGCTGGATATTTACCTAGGCAAATACTGTAGAAATGGATAATCAAACCAGGTAGGCTTCATGTCAAAGAGACCCTCCCTCTAACTGAATTCATCTACCAACGTTTCTTGTCTCTCGAGGATTTCCCGTCACCCCATTAATCGTCCCTTAACCCATCCTCAAGTCGCAATGCCATTGGATATCGCAAGCCAAGCCAAGCCAGGTCATTCCATCACCATGTTACTAGAGAACCAGGCGCTTTTTGTACTAACACTGTTGGCCTCCCCTTCCTATCCATTACTTGATTCTCTCTGCCTGCCGAAATAGCAATTGCTAAACAAGCACCTTTGTCTAGTCTACAGGAAGGACTCTTTGGAATATCCAAACATTGACCGATATCTGCTGACAGCTAACTACTAACAATAGTTACAAAGGCCTGTCCGCCAGTCCATATCGAGTTGCCTTGGCTATCTCTCTGCTTGTCTTATACGTGGCGGCAGGCAGGGACATTCTCTCCGATGATAAGCTAACATCTTGGCCTGGCACTTGATAATTGATCGCCCCTGTTTCTTGTTTCACCCGTTATGATATTGATATGGAATTAGAATATATGTCAGCAGAACCTTTCTGTCGACGACAATCACTGCTCTTCTGGATGTGGCTTTCTGGCCATCTTTGGTGATGTGCCCCGGCCCGTCTGGTACTGTACATGATAATAATTGTTGCAGTTTTTCAACTTACCTAGGTATTATTACTCTAGGACCCCTGCCCGTGGATATGCGGTTGTCCGTGCTCTTCTCTTACATTGGATTACAAGGGATTTATGTAGGAACATGCAGACAGGCAGACCACTTGCGAGACGGAATTGGTCGCACAGACCATTCAGCACTCAGGGCAGCGTAGAGTTGAGTTGAGTTTGGCTGCTCTGTTGTAACAGACTAATAAGGTGGTCTACAGCACAACGCCTAGGTTGAAAATGTAACCCTGGGACCCTGTATTGACTCTTATGGACGCCCTGCAGACGCATAGTGGCATCATTCCCTCTTTGTTTCAACGGCGTGGCTATTTTTTTCTTCTCTGCCGTGATTGTTGATTGCAGTGGATTTGTGGTAGACATCCGTTAGTACTGTTTAATTCGACAACTTGCAGATTTATGTACCTGCCCTTCTTTCTTTAACGTGTACCCGTCAGGAGGACCCTCCCATCTACTGCTAGCTCAGTTGAGTCTTTCCATCTATCCCTTCCAATACCTACCTAGCCTTAGACAGTTGCCCGCTACAACACCGCTATTCATTACTCTCTCGATACCTACTGGTCACTACCTTCCTAGGTAGAGTACCACCCTACCTACACCGTACCTTACCGTAGGTATCACCTACTTGAATTTCCACTTGGCCCATCAGACTAGATCTTCTTTCTTCCCTTCTTTCCTTCTCTTACGTGGAACTTCCATTCAATCTAAACCATTTCAAGGTCTTTTATTTCCACTGCCGTCTTGTGCATTTTGAGACCTTCACCTACACTTCAGAATTTTTAAGTCTAGGATCCTCCCAAACTAGAGCAACTTTGACTTGACATCCCACGTCTCGAAACGCCTCCACAAGCAGCCCCCCTCCTCACTGGGCCTCTACATCTCCTCCTTTTCTTCCCCTCAAAAGGACCTACCTTCTCCCCTCTCTCCCCCCGAAAGCCGCACGCCATCTCCTCGACTTCCCGCCGCCACCCAACCCCCCCGAACGACGTCCTAATTCTCCCCTACACAGCGAAACAACAAACCGCTGCGCTGTAAAAAAAAAAAAAAATTCCGATTCTCGCCTCCCGTACTTTGCGCCGCCCGCTAAGGTCCAGACCCTGCTTCGCTGTCCGCGTCCCGATTCGATTTTCGACTTCACAAGCGCCTGGTACTAGACCAAACCAAACCTAACCCAGCCAGGCCAAGCCTCGTCTTGCTTCGCTGACTTTTGAGCTGCATTTGCGTCTGCTGCTACTGCTACTGTACCCCTGCAAACCTGGCCTTCTTGCCATCATCATCATCACTATCAACGTCGCCGAAATCACCATCAACACAAATCAGCCGTACTCGCAATCCGAACTCGAATTTTGAATCTTTCTCCGCACACCATAAAGAACGAACAAGAGACAGTGCCCTACCAAATACTGTTGCGGCGCTCCGACTCCACCCTTGTTTCTTCCAATAGACTCGAGACTCAGCATGGGACTTTGCTATCTTTCACGATAATTCAACGTCGTCCACCACATCGACCCCCTCACGATGGGCAACGGCCAAGGAAAACCTGTCGACCTCAACGGCGAAGGTACGTAAAGCGGCTGAACAGCTACCTTTATCTTCATTCTTGTCTTTATCTGCTTTCACGAATTCGCCATTGGACCATCACGGCTCTTGTCGCCCCGCATGCTGCCTGCTATCTCTGAGCCGCATTTCACTTGGCATCATCCTGCCTCCCACGTGTATCATGCATAACCACCCGACCGCTGGTTCGCGTTCTATCGTTTGCTTTCGCAGCACCATAACTGTTTACTACTCGATTGCATCCAGAAAAGGAGATTAGTGACTTATGCTAACAGTATATCCACAGTGAATCTCAATCATTTCCGCCTGTTGCGAGTCGTCGGTCGAGGTGCCTTCGGAAAGGTACGAATCGTCGAACGAAAGGACACAAATCTCTCGTTTGCTCTTAAATATATCCGAAAAGATGAAGGTAAGCTGCTGTCCCCATCTGTCGGTTGTACCCCTGGCTTCAGAGCTATGGTGTCGAACCGTGTACTGCTTCCATCCTCGGCAAAAATTGTTGAATAAATGGGACGAGCAATCGTCTCCCTTGTGAAACTCAGCTAAGAATTGTGAATCCTGCAGTTGTACGATCTGAAAGCGTGCGTAACATCATCCGAGAACGTCGAATGCTCGAATATGTCAACCATCCTTTCATCTGTAACTTGAGATACAGTTTCCAGGACATTGAATACATGTACGCACTCTGACGACACATCACCGACTTTGGCTCACATGCGATAATAGGTACCTTGTGGTCGATCTGATGACTGGTGGAGACTTGCGGTTCCACATTTCGAGAAAGACCTTCACCGAAGAGGCTGTTAGATTTTGGATTGCCGAGCTTGGATGCGCTTTGCGATATGTACACAGCCAGAACATCATTCACCGCGACATCAAGCCCGACAATGTACTGCTCGACGCCGATGGCCACGTCCATTTGACAGACTTTGTACGTTTTGTCCCAACGCAGTTCTGTCAAAAACTAACCAAATCAGAACGTTGCTTCTGATGTCGTTCCAGGCAGGACACTTACAAGCAAATCTGGTACACTGGCTTACCTCGCCCCCGAAGTCTACGCCGGTAAAGGATATGACGTTCGAGCAGATTGGTGGTCTTTGGGTGTCTTGTTTTACGAATGCATCTACAACAAGGTACGAGCTTATCGAGCTATACTGTCTCTTCAGATGTACTGACCCGATCCAGCGACCATTCGAAGGTGGCTCAGAAGGATCTCTTAGCCAACAGATCCAGGCTGCTTCCCCCAAATATCCTGTCACACAGCCACCTGTTTCCCTCGCCTGTCTCTACGCAATTGGCTCTGCTCTCGACCCGAACCGTGAAACTCGAATGGGCTCAACGTGGGAGAGTTTTATCCACAACGAATTCTTCAAGTGCTTCGACTTCGAGCTCCTTGAGCTAAAGCATATTGAGCCAATCTTCGTTCCTTCATCTGAAAAGACCAACTTTGATGCCACATATGATCTCGAAGAGTTACTTTTGGAAGAGGCTCCACTTGAGGCTCGTGCAAGACGCCAAAAACCACGAGAACGCCTAAAGGACGATGCAACTGAAAAGGAGATTCGGGAGGACGAGCTATATCGCATGATTGAGTCGGATTTCAAGCCTTTCGACTACACTGTGGCCGCTTATAAACGGTAGGTGGCTATACTAACTTCCAACATTATCGCCTTTGCTAACCTGAACAGAATCACCGAGGGCGCCGCCACTGAGGAAGGTTCCCACAATACCGACAACGCTCCCCAGGCCATCACAACTGACGAAGCGACACCCATGCCCGCAGTCAACGGAGGTTATCAGTCATCACCCCTGAACCCAAGCACCAGCAATGAAAGCCGCACAGGACGCCCTGTACGCCCCGCACCGCCACCTCCACTACAGAACGATTTCCGAACTCGCCATACTCCTATTATTGCTGGTCAGCGAATGACGAGTCCTACCGGAGGGGTGCAAGTGACTCTGGACGGCAGTGGTAGCTGGTCCGAGCTTGCACGTCAAGACGCAACCTTGCCTACTGATGCTAACAATATCGGCGACGGCAAGAATGAAGGCTCTGGTGGCATGTTTGGATTCCTCAAGAGTAAGAAGGGTCGCACAAATAGCCCCAAGCCAAAGGAGCGAGGTGTACTGGGCAAAGAAGGTGCAAGAGTTGTCATCGGTTAGAAGAGGATGGAGGCTCGCAACACGCCGTTCACGTGGCAGATTCGAAGGGTCGATATCCAAACGGCTTTATACACGCCAGTACCCCGGACAAGAGGCTTCGACGCTTCTCACAATGTGCCACCAAGAGGCGATCGTTCAACGCTCTCTGCGGTGTCTGTCTGTTTTCTTCGACACGAGGCGATGGCACGATAGCTAGGAGCTGGCGAAACACTGTGTTCCAGGACGAACGATGCTGAATGCGGTACTACGATAGTAGCAGCTCAAGGACGATGGAATACGGCCTCTCTACTTCATTCATTATGGCGTTCGGTCATGTTTTACGGCTAGACGCCCTGGCCGCCCCCGGTTATAGAGGGGTATCGCATTTTGAGGAACGACTACTAATTTGTAAAAACGTGGTACAAAACCAAATAAACAATCAACATGGGAGGGAGATATGCATCTGCAGGGACACTTCATTCACTTGAATCTGCAGCATTTGGGAGATGGGTTGAATTGCGAAGGCGTTTTTCTCTCAGTGGGGACAGATGGAATATAGTCATACCTTGCACATTATTCATACTATAGACATCTTCACAGATGTCTCGTCAGAAGAGAACCGAAGAGATGGATCATATATAACCGGCATGGATATGCTGTGTGTATGAAGGAATGGGCGGGAGAGGGCATTGCTAGGAGATGTCCAGTATTTATGGTTTGCTTGTTTGTTATTGTGAGCATATTTGGAATAATACCCCATTACAACTTGATTATCGACTCGTCTGCACTGATGCACTTGATTTGTCTATGTCGAAATCTAAATTATTTGGTTGATCAGCAGACTTGTCTCTCCTCTTATCTATACCTCAATCGCTTTCAGAACAGATGATTTGACGGATGTTATATATTGACAAAACGACAAATGAAGAGACTAAATGGGCTTCGCAACTAATAGCAATTGACAAAAGAAAAAAAGGCCAACCATTGCGTCCAAAAATCACAACCTTACACGGTATTCCAGGAGAGTCAAATCCCAAGACCAAGCTACCACCTCCTCGGGAGTAATCGTCTGCATTCAAAGGTTTGTTCGAATAACGCTTCCAAAGGGTTCATTCTCATCAGACCTCTCAGGGTCTTCTTCAACATCGCTGTCATTGCCTGAAGAGGTCTCGGCCAAAGATCCGTGCACTCGTAATGTTAATTGAGCTGTCTAAAGAATGGTGGCTTGGGGGTACTTACATCCGAGAGCACCAAGTGCACTTGAAAGGCTATGCATCTGTTCTTTGACTTGCTCCCTCCGCCTCTTCTCTCGAAATTGTCTAAATGCAGGAAGGACGATGTCTTCATACCAGTTTGGCTTCGAAGACAACTCGTCCCAAGGCCAGCGCCCAACAACTTCATCCGCTTTGACTTTCCACAAGCAGATATAATGGCTGGCCAGTTCCTTTTTGGAGATATTATACGGAACATGGATGCCGTAGTATTTCATCTCGTCGCCGAAGTTGATTACAGGGCGTTGCGCCTCGATACGGACTGCAGGATCGATGACCACGATGGTCTGCTTTCCCCTGCGTGGACGACCCTTTCTGTAGTTTGCAAAGCCCTCAAGCGCTTCGGGCGAGGATGTGAATGAGATATATGGTGTGGGTACCCATTCATTGTTCTTAATATGAGTCTGAAGAGTTGACCGTCGGTCTTCCGAGGTTCTCAATGGCATGTTGGGTGCTCTGGCGTACATGTCTCCGAGTTCATCTGCCTGGCTTCCAGATATGTGATCGTATGTCCTGAGCAGAGGGCGATCGGCTAGATCTCGCCTTACAGACGCCTGAGCGGAGATTTCCCAAGCACGCAAGGGCTTTTCCAGACTGATTGGAGACATGTAGAGTTGGAAAGGGTTAACAAAGGTAGAAGTGGCGGGGATAATATGCTGCATATCTGGAGTTGATGGGTTCAAATACCGTTATAGACTCTTGAACGGCTTGGAGAAGATAGGTAATGTAATATTGGCTTAGATCCTTGGGTAGTGGGTGTAGATATGATTGTATGTATTATTCTTGTATCAATTGCAAGTCGAGCATTGCGGGCTTATATACTTAGAGTGATATATTGAGGCCTCACCTGGCTAGACATACTATGAAGATTGCCCAGTAGGCAGCAAGGCACTCACTCAACTTCTAATGCACTCGAAAGAATATTTTAATGGCCTCGATAGTTCATGATAGTAATGGCCGGCCTCCAGCATCGACTGTCTGCCCAGTTGTTGGTCCGCATGTGGCTGAGCAGGCCTTTTAATAAGGCCAGGGCGAGCGTTGTTACGACCAACAGACTAGGCATTTATATGCAAATATTCGACATAGACCAATGGTATTATTAAACGATATGGATATGGTAGCTGTTTTGTACTGCGCATGGTATATTCGTGACGATGCCTGAGTTGTATTGCTCAGACACAACGCTCCTGAACTAAGAGGCGAAGTACAGCGAAACACGCAGGGTGGGAGCTACGGTCTACAAGAAAGAAACAAGAAGAAGGTCAATTGGTTGAGAGAAAAGGGCGCCGAATAAGAGAGGACGATGAGCTGTTGTACATAGGATTAACCCAGATGCGACAATGAGAACTGTGTTTTATGTCGAAGATAGGGCTTAAATGACTGGAAGAAACTTGAACGATGCCTAGTATTGGTGGATTGCAGAGTTTTCAAAATCGAAATGAAGCAAATGTAAATTATCAGCTCGCTATGGTTGCAAAAGAGGTTCTCTGTCAAACTTGAGTGTTGAGTGCCAACCATTGAAACCACACAACGCCAGATTAAGCGTATGAAGTCAAATGAAACATAGATTGAAAACATTGTGGAAATAATAAATCAAAGGATATGGTACGGTGAATCAGTCCAACACTCTAAGTAACGCCCCTACCATGCAATTAACCCAGCACTAAGTGCTCATATCTTGTTCTCGCCGAGTGAGAACAAGCCCGCCCTCGTTGAGTCTCTCAACACTATCTCTGCTTTCGCCTTCGTATTAGCCTCCTCTTCCTCCTGTATGTCTGCCTCCGTAGCCAGGCCTACATCCGGCGATGTCGGGCTTGGTAGCTGCCCGTTCTTCTTGAACAGAGGTACAAAATACCGTCTGCTCGGTGCCCGCTTTTGGACCTTCGTGTTGTTCATTGATACAGGAGGAGGTTTCGTTGTCTTAGAGATGGGAGGTGGAGGACGAGGGAAAGCCGTCTTGTCAGAAGGTGGGCTGAATTTAATTGGGGGCAAAGGGTGCATCACATCATCAAGCAGTTCCCTGCCAAGAGTACTCATTGTGCAATTGGAAGAAGTTCTGGCTCGAGCCCGAGCATTTGTTGGCGACCCCAGATCTTCATTGGCAAACGGCTCTGGGGTAGGGGGTAGAGGGCCGTGTGGTGAAGGGACCTGTTGTGGAGGATTCTGGGTCAAGGGATTCCACGCCATTAAATGCTTGGCCGAAGATGGATTTGGCAAGCGCGGTGAAGGCAGAGGAGATTTTGCCACAGGAGTTGTCGATCCAGAAGCATGAACCCCTTCAACTCCCAGCATTTCGGCAGCCTTCTGTGGTATTGTTGGCGGAGGTATCGATCGAGTTGGGAGCATCTCAACCTGAGAGGTAGTAGGGGAGTTTCCAAAAGATCGTTGAGAGTAGACAGATACTGAATCTGGGATTGATACCCGGTGGTTGAACGTATGGCGCCAAGAACGAAAAGTTGAGCTGCCAGAGGTTGTTCCAGGTCTCGAGCTCTTCCTTGATGATGATGCCGCGTTGTCGGTTTGACCACTGACCCGTTGTCGTCGAATACGAAACTGTTTATAGATAAGAACACCTATAAACACTGTTGCTCCAAGGATAACTCCGGCAGCGATGGTGCCCCCAACGATAGCACCCTTCTCAGTTCCCGAGGGTTTATTCTTGTCAGGGCTGTCGGTGTTGAAGGAGTCATCTCCATCCTTGGTTAGACCCTTGGAGAGTTTCGAGCTTTCTAGTATGTGGTACACCAGCGATTTGATGTCTTCCTTGCTTAGGCCTGTTTCCACAGCTACAGGTCTGGCTTTCGTGTATTGAGTGGTAAGTACCACAGCAAGATATAATGGAAGGTGTGTCCAAGAGTTAGTCATGTCCCTGGATGTCGTTCGAAAGATATCTGTATTTGATCTACATTTTGAAAACGGTCCGAGACTTGGGATTTATCAACCTATAAACAACTGGGAGGTGCCGTGTTCTCTAAGCTGTTCGTATCGGAGGCTCAAAGCATCGCAAGAATAGTATCATTTCGGTTGAGTTGACAAAGAGACTCGATCGGGATTAAGAACAACTCGAGAGGACATCTCGAAGGCGCTTTGTTGTTTTCGTCATACGGGTGATTTTCGTTCGCATTATATCAGAACATCGATTCGTCGGCGCTTTCCAAAGAACCCAAATTTAACATCGTGTTTGATATCCCGATCGATTTCATGGAACAAAGATGTCGGGTTGACAAGTGTTGGGCGAACAAAGGACAGTTACGATCGACATCTTGTATGCATTGACCTCCAAAGCGGCTGAAGGAGAGTACTCGACGTTTCAAGTTTCTTTGACAATGAAAATAGAAATGCTACAAGAATCCTCATGCAGTCTTGCCCAATATGCGTGACAAAGCAGCGGCAGCGACACATATATGGCTATGGTATCACAGATATGCAGGGCGATGGCGTTGAGATAAGGTTACGGTACGACGGCCTTGGATTGATATGCGGCCGTTTCTTCTGCAATGCGGATAGTGCATTTCTTGGATCTCCGGACTGATAATAGTACCGCAAAGCCAGGCACAGTTCATGATTGGGAACTGGCCTATCTAATCTCCATATCTGGAGGACTTTTGAGAACGACAAGGGTCTTGCAGCCACGTAGGAATGCGGAGATGGCACGCGTTCATTCGTGCGAGATAACGCACACGAAGCCTTGATAACCAAGATTTTGTGTCTACTTAACTCTGTAGCCATCCGGTCTATGTAGGCACAAGAGGTTCCGGATGGTAGTCACCAAACAAGCCTGCATTCTGTGCACACCTGGCAGGCTAGGACAATTCGAGGGGTCTTGTGTCCTGTCTTGATCATGACAAGGGCACAAGCAAAAGCTCTGAGAAAGTGATCTCACTAGCCATTTTCTGACAGTCTTGTTTGAGCGCATTATGATCCCGTCAGCCTCTGTGATCAACGCTTGCCTGGTGATCGCAACCTTCAAACGCCAAGGTTAGCAGGCCTCTCAAGATAGGAGATAACATGGCCTCGTCCGAAGCATTGAACCTGCGCTGTTGGTCCATAGACCCCCAACTTGGACCCCCACCTTGAGGCAAAGCAATATTGGAGTTGCTTCCTGTCCTGTCCTGTCCTATCTTTACTCTCCCTGCACTTTCGTGTGCTTATTCCCACCTGAAGCAGGGAACAAGAGCTCAAATGGTGATTTTGTGCCGAGACTGAGAGGACTTCCAATCCTTGAACTTATCCTCGTTGATACAGTAATGTATTACTGTAACTGTCGTGTGAGGATTTGACCGAAGCTAGAGAAGTGTCATGCCGGTAGCGAACGGCTGGCGACAGGCTTGGTGCTTCACTTCCTTGTTGGTCTCTGCGCTCAGAGGCATTCTCATGTGTTGATTTGCGGGCCAAGAGTCTGCTGCGGGCGTTAGAGACGGACGCTGAGAGATCTGATCGGTCAACCCACTCTTAATGTCCGGGGACACAAGCAGGCATGACATATTAATATCTGTCTCTATCTTCGGCCCACACCGCCATAGTGGGGCGATGCTCCGGGCTCTAGATTGTCTTGTGCTTTGAATATGTTACAGATCGTTTTGCCCACGAGACAAGAGGAATGATTTGCTCTTGTTGGCCACCGGATTTCCCGTTGAAGGTCTCCCGGGACCATCAGTACTTGCAGTAATTATCCTTGAATCCTACAGCCTGATAAAACAGGCTGAGCAATGAGAGGCATGTGAGGAGAAGTCCTTACAGAACGCATCATGCTTGTCCCCGTTTTCGCTATTAAGCTGCATCAACACATGCCGTGCTTTGTTTCCATGCTAGGAAGCGGAGAAGAACAGAGGAGCTTCATGCTCACGAACCGTTTAGATCGATTCAAGGCTCGACGGAAATCTAATACCGGAAGGTCGCCCCGAGTGTCCGTCACCTCCTCTGCAGGCAACATTTGAGAATTTATTCGAGTTTAGTATATTGGTTTATTAGATATAAACGATATGGTTTTCTTTCTTTCTGTTTTTCTTCCTCTTCGAACGAGACGCATAGGTTGTCCACGAGGATGGCCACCTGTTCTGCTGACTATCGATTAAAAAGACCGTAGGAACCTGTCGGTCCGGTGAACTAGAAACTGTTCCTCGAATCTCGAACTTCCGTTATGACAGCACTGAGAGACTTGGATCTTTGTTTTCCCGGGTGCTGTAGCCTAGAAAGACCGAAACCGCTGAGAGTGGGTTTGGTTTATTCGATTTCAAGCAACAGGCTAAAGGCTAAAGAACAAACCCACTCAGCCACTATAAGTTAGCCAGCCTCTCATAGGGAGTTGAGCCGCTGACACCATGCTCGGTTGTTTAGTGCAGTATTTTGAATCAGTTGCGGGCGCAACACACACACGAGCCTCTCATATCTTAGAAATTGCAAGCCATTGACAGGAACGAGTCCCAAACAGCCGACAAGGGTTGCCGTTCGTCTATACATCCCGGGCCGAGTAAAATGGAATTCGCTCTCGGCGTTATTATTTGATCTCTATTCCAATGGCATAGTTATCGGGAGAGTCGACTTATTCGATCGCTATAGTGTTGTTGATGTTGGCAAATTCGATAATTTGATGAAGCTGACGCTCTGTGATCTGTAGATAACATCATGCCAAGGTGCGGCAGAAACTGGTTCTCTTACGGATCTGCAATACTGCACTTAACCGGTCGCAACTTGAACGCATATCCGTCATAGAGTACTACTGGGCTCGTTGATGGATTGGCGATGGAAGATGTCGGAACGACCACTCCTGCTGCCCAAGGACCACTAGCAGGGGCCCCTAACCCTCCTAGCTCGCCCGTCAGCATCCCTGCCAGCTCGTGGATAGCAAGTGGGGGTTGATGCAAGTGCTATGAACGGAGGTGTATGGTGTTGCACTCCACCATTGAAGTCTTGTTCATTGCTGATGTCTCGAACGTCGTCCTACATCTTGTCCAGGATTCATACATGCGGCTAAATTAAACATCTAGATGTAGATGTAGTCAGGGGCTGCTTGTGCATCCTCATGCCGGCTACTGCATGGTATGATCATTTGATTCTTCTAATGAAAACTGAGCTTATTATGAATATGATCTTCGAAGTTTCAGAAGGAAAGAGGAAACGAACAGACCAAGCCTATAGAATATGATATTTTGACATACCTAAACAGGAGCCAACAATGTTCGTCCCACCTGGCCATCTCTGCTGTTGTAGGTGTCAATGTAGGAAAACTCGCGTTGAGGAACAATGCTTTTATGCTCACCTCTTCCAGAAGTTCAGACTGAATGGTTGTATAACGATCCTGGATTTTGAGGCAAAGCTCTCCGAGATTAGTGACGTCGATAACGGATTCCATTCCTAAGAGTCGGATATACGTGAGGCTTCTTTGCCGGTAGGACAAGGCATGGCCCCAGAGTTCTCCGCCTCTGAACGACGGAACAGCGGAGCTGGGCTGGTCTTTACTCCAATTCCCCAGCTCTACTCCCAGTTCCTGTATATCCCCCGACTTTTTGTTAATTCGCGCGATGTGCCATTTGCAGATGACGATCCCAACAGCTTGAGGAGTTCGGAGCCGCAATGACAATTATATGGCTTCAACCAATGAACGCCTTGAAGAATCTAGCGACAGCACAGCTATTGAAGAGCCTTCAGCTTCAGCTGCTCGTGATCACAGCATGGCTGACGTGGTTTGGGCGGTACGTGCCTCGATCCCTACCTCGATTGCCAAGGTATTGAACAGAATGGCGAATGGAGGCGAAAGCTTCAGTGTGTTCGCAGAGCCTGATGCAATAAACATTTCGGTAGGTACCCTGAAAATCGGTATGGCGTTTCGGGCAGTCGGCTCCACCGTTAAGGTAATCTTGGGATATGCCAGGGCAACCCCTAGCTCAAGCTCACGCACGGTCGTGGGTCTGGCTTGATGAAGGGTTTCTAGATGCGTTGAAGGCTCCAAGCATCTCATTGCCAGTGTCTATATGCATTTCAGAGTGTGATTTGTTCGAAAAGAAAGAGAAAGCAGTAGCGGGCCGCATGCCACCACTATGGTTGTCAAGAGACAGGAACTTCTGCCGACATATCGAGAAAGAAACTCCACTGACAGGGCCGAAGTCGCAAAGCATCCATGCAGTTCGACAAGGGCTAGCAGCTGCATCACATCAGAAGCCATGTTCGCCGAAATCCTCAAGTATGTTGTCGAAATTCCTAAGTTCAAAGTCACTATACTTGCTTAATATGAAGCAGGAGTGACTAGGTAATGTGGGAACATGAGCGGGCGTCATGACTCGGGTTTTTTCTTTCTTTGGAGTGTCTCGCGGAGCGAGAGGTACGGGCGAAACATAGTTCACATGCAAATCCCAAGTTCTGAAAGACAACATACCCCAGGACTAATATAGTCAAGCGTGGATCACTATTTCTCAAGAACAGGACCAGTCTCTTTGCTTGAGGCGACTAACGGAACCACCAAGCATATGCCATGTGCGTTATAGAACGGGAAAACGCCACGGCATAGATCGTAGATCGCGCGTATGTCCGCTTCACTGGTAGTGATACTGGTCCTGTTGTTGTTGTTGTTGTTGCTGTTCCCGTTGCCGTAGTCGGTCAAGAAGAGTTTATCACGCCTCAAATCGAATCCTGAACATCTTGGTCGATTGGGTCGGAAGTGCGTAGCGCCCCTCGACCATCAACAATGCCGACAACTCGACCCTTCACACCTGGGCTTGGGGCCAACCTCGTGGGTCAGAATTTCGGCGGTCTTCGCCCGAACTATACAGTAGTGGCCAGTCATGATTCTGGAGTTCGTCAGCCCATCAGAGTCTCTGCTACTCATGTAGTACCTTGAAGCGAAAGATGGGTGATCTCGACAACAAAGTAAGTCTCACAAAAATATCTTAGTATCCAGCATGGTGATGCTTCTCGACTACTGAAGCGGAGTAGAGACGATGCGAGTATGTTTGGAGAAAGAGATACGTTAGGTAGCACCCACGGCAGGCAATGACCCAACGCTGACACTGCTCCTTCCCGCGGCTGCAAAAGCACTCAATCCCCAAGCAGGTTCTCATGAGGCTCAACGGTTCGGAAAGTACGCATCTGCCAGGGTGCAAGACGCATCCGTACTCGGAGGCTGTTAAGATGCGAGCGAAAAAAGGATGTGAGAGTTTCGCCGAACTCGTGCAGGCGTATCTCCAGGGCTGTAATAAAAAGACAGACAGGGTTCTAGATGGAATGTAGCATATTCTGTTTCCTTCCTACTGTGATATAAATCTCTGGAAATGCATTGTACTGTTGTTGGAAATATTCCCGCGAGGCATTGTATCATAGTTCTACTGCGAATCGTACACCTTGTCCAGTACAGAGAGCATCCAAGCTCTTATTACAATCTACATACGATTTCATTATTACATGGAGTCCTGGGCAAGGGTTTACTGAGGTCCGTTGCCAGTGGCACTGGAGCATACGTAGTTGCGGGAAAATGGGCCTGGACCCTTGAAATCTGAAGCATTCGTCAACTATCTGTGACCCTGGCCTGGCTCATGGACTCTCTGTTTGAATGGAGCGGAAACACAAGCAGATGGGTCTTTGCGATGGGTGCTAGGTCCGATTATAGAAATTGCAGCGCACGATGAATCCACCAATGCATTCATAGTGAACGGATGCCAGGCGATTGCGGCTGTTCTTTCTCCTCTTCTCCCAGGCAGTGACTCTTCTGCGCCATCAAACCGCGCATCGAATTCAGCCGTCAAAGTTCATCTTTGTCGATTCGGGCCTAAGTGTTGTGGCGGGATCCGCTGGGATGGATACCTTTCCAAACGATGAAAGGCTTGGCGAGTAGCCTTGAACGTCGCCGTCTAGTCGAACTTGGCGCTCGAGACATTCGGATTGGCTTGCCCAGTATTGCTTGTCTCGGGCTTTGATGTGCGATACTCGATGCACCCTCAGCGCTGAGACTAGGTACAGAAGAGGAGACGTGGGGCACTAACAATTACTCTGTACGGAAATAAACGACCCAGTAATATTTGTTCTCATTCATGGATCTTGTTTAGCTCTCTCCGTCTCGTATGCTGGTCAAATTGTTGTCACTGTGAACTTCAGATTCTCGACTCGACTCGACTCGAGATTCCTTCTCTGTTCAACTTTCAAAACCCGCCCACATCCCTCCTCAATCCCCTTCCC
>JAAVUC010001204.1:0-14280 GCA_014898925.1 Fusarium nelsonii
CTTTAATATTATTATAATTTCTTTTAACATACTATTTTAATTGCAAGCTGTTGAATTTCTAAAATAAGATTCCAGAAGTATAGAGTCTCTTTCTTCTCCTCCATTTCCTTCTTAAGACCTTTTATAAGCTCTTCCATCTTTCTCATTGTCTCATTCCAGCGGAAATTCTCAGGTAGACTTTGCAGTCGTGCCTCACATTGCTTCATCGTGTCAGCAATCTCATTTACACTTCCATTAACCTCATGTAGGAGTTAAGGAAATCCTTACGGCAATAGAGTTCAGCGATACTGTCAGTAACGTTGCGACTCAAAAGCTGTATATCTGACATAACACATTGTATGTTACGCTTGATCCCCTCACCTGAAGTTATTGTGTGAGAGCCGGTTCCTCCAGTCTCGACAGCATTGAACCCATGTTGGTAAATCAGGGAACCTGCTAGCGATGCGACAAGCTGTTCTGCAATAGCTAACTGAGTTGGTTGCCAGACTCGTATAACGTTACGAACGTGAACCTCGACGGGAAATCTGAGCTTCCTTAGAATACAGATAGTTAGTCCCAGAGGTTTGTTTATACCCTTGAGACTGTTGCGTGTATATATGGCAACACGACTTGCCAGCTGCTTGGTACATCCTACGTAGAGAGGAGATTGTAGCATCCTGACACTCTTAGTAGGGTCCAGGGTCTCGTCGCACATGCTTTTAAACATTCGAGCCAGAGCCTGTATCCTTGGGACTTCCTCGTCCTTCGTTATGAAGACTGGAGCCTCTGTGTCATGACCTCCTGCACAACCGTCAACAGTTTTCATTCTATTGATCGCTCGAGTTTCTTCGAAAGAGATTTTGGTACCAGACCCACGGAGCTGCTCTCGCTTCACATAAGCGGTATAACCTTCTAAGTATATCCCGATCCACTCTATCAGGACCTCCATCTCTTTGATGTTGAGAAACTCGCCGTTGCAGTTCAATCGACTGAGGCCAATTACATAGACGCCTGGAATATCGTCTTCTTTGCTGCTGGGCATCCTGTAGCAATCAATCTTTCCATTAGCATCGTCATGGGCAAAAGTGCCTTTGATGATGCTCTCGACAACCCGAGGCGACATGCTATGTAGAAGCTCACACATAGCCCAATTCATTTGCCGAAGAGCAGCCACAGTTTCTACAACACTGAATATGTGCTGCTGAAAGACCTGGTTGCTCTCCAGGTCGTTTGCCAGTTTGGGTAACTGCAAATATAGCTCATAGAGCGAATTGCTTCTTGTGCAGGTGTCGATCAGCTTCATCTGTTCACTCCCCCCGGGCATAGGCATCTCTGCGCTGCGCTCGGCTGGAGGAGGGAAATCTTGCACCGGGGCCCCCGGCGTCTGTGACTCTAGCGAATCCATCTTGTCTTTGCTAGAGTGTTGTAGATTGTAGGTTGTAAGGTCAGAATCCTGGATAGTGTGTCCTGGGTTTATTTCAGGAAGGTGCATTATGTAAGACATCATGGGCGGAACAAGATCACGTTTCAAATCACATGCAGCATCACCTCATCATCACTTCACTAATACAATAAACAGTAACAGACTTTAATAATTCACTTGTTATTTCTCATTAATCAAAACAACGTTAGACTAGTAAACATAATCCTCCCGAGCGAGACCAACCAAGACTATCCGTTGCTTGTTAGTAACCATAGTCTGACATATAGGGGTAACCTCAAATTGAGGTTAAGACCGTTGAAAGCTTGTTCAAGCTGTCAAGATACCCCTCGGAATAACTGCAAACACCACAGTTTGCAAAGGCCTCTTCAACCGCGACGCTGGAGTCGGTGTGTCTCGTCACCCTCGGCATCCCGACGGCCTTGGTCGTAGTTATGGCCCTTACCCGAGTTGCGATCATTTCGGTACCCGCGACCATAACCGCGATCACGGTTGCGATTGCGGCCCTTGTTGTTCCCCTTGTGGCTATAACCTGGTCCTTCAGCTTGAGAATCCTCTTGGGCTCCACCGCGACCCCCACGATGCCTCTTCGGTTGCACCCTGTTGGCAGACGAAAGACCCGAAGGCATCCCTGTCGGTTGGTATTGCCGCTTGGATCTCTTGGACACGTCCTGGGTTCCCGACTCAGGCAATTCGGGGGGGTCGGGTTGTTGTGATGAAGACACCTCTACCGAGTGACGTTCATCTTGACCGGGGGCAGCAGGGGACGTAGGATTAGCTTGTGACTCTAATTCCTGCTTTGCTATGATACTCTGAAGACAGTCCTCAATTTCAACTAGCAAATCGTCGTCCACTTCTAGAGGTTTTGAAACCTCAGGGAAGGCGTAGGGATTTGTTAGCTGAATATCCACAGTCCCGATGCCGTAGAAGAGCATATAAGTGCGTGGCGCATCCTTGATTGACCAGTTCGATGACATGATCGAATGTGGCTCGTACTCACCTGCAATATTGGCGCCAGTGCACCCATATGTCCGAACACGGTCTGGACCCGTGCTATCTCTGAGGCGGACAACAGCCATAAGAAAGTACTCAGTCTTTCCCGCTTCATACATGCTGAGGGTAGGTGAGTCCTCTTGCTCTTCCCAGACAGGCAGCTGCATTGTCTTGAGCTGATTGATGTCCAGACTTTCACCATTGGTATTGTCTGCACGGTAGAGAACACGGACGATCCAAGGTTGACTTGGAATCAAGGCCACTTCTTCACCCTTACATGGGTGCACACCAAAGGCTCGGTCCACGACGTCTTGAAGTTGAGCTTCGGGATTATCGGTGAGATTAAGCTCAAGCTTGCTCATCTGTGCAATCTCGTCCGATGACAAGCTGATCCGCTCGCCGGTCTTGACATTGAGAGGAGGGTGAGTGAGACGGAAGATGTCCTTAGACCAGAAGGTCTCATTCATCAGCGATGAATCACAGAGTTCTTGGAAATTTCCTCCATGTGGTATGTTGAGAAGATTAAGAGCATTCTCAACCTTCTCTCTTTCCTCGTCAGACTTCTTGAACTCTTCTGGTTCGTCACCAAACTTTTGCCAAGCATAACGCAGAATAGGATTTCGCTCTTCTGACGACTTGATCCATTCAAGGGAGTCGGAGACGCCAGGATCGAGCATGGTATTGCTGTAATGGCGCCGCAGGACAACAATCAAACAGTCCATGCCTGCTCCTCTATTCCTTCTACTGCCGCTCCATAGAGGAGGGAAGGTATCGAGGATAGTAGCAGAAACCCGCTTGTCATCGCGCTCAAAATCGTAAAGGTCTCGGATGTCACTGGACTCCATATTGGCCTAGATATCATCAGTTATTGTCCCGAATGTAGATTGTAGACTTACCTTTGGTGAGCTGCGTACTTGTGTTGTGGAGAGTTGTGAATTTTTGGCCCGAGCTTCACCTGTGAGGTAAATTCACAATCGGCGTCTTAAGTGCCGGGCTCCGCTCAACCGTTCTGTTACACAGATTGCTAGGTATTTGGCTTTCATTATCACTGGCATTCTGTTGCGTGAAGTGCCTGGCAGTGCCAACAGCCGTCAGAAAAATAAACTAGTGCGGGTCCATGCAGCTATAGCTATCAACAACATCTCCTCCAGATTATTTTCAAACCTCCACATCACAACACGCTGAATCACCGACGCCTTGAAAAAAGATCCCATTTTACCTCTTTTTTCACTACAAAGCTATCTGCGGTGATTCACCATGTCTTCTGGAGGAGACAACTCAGAGCGCGGCCGTCGCCGTCATCGTCCCACCGAGGACGAGCTTATCGAGGAGGATGAGCAGCATACTCTCAACGAGCATGCCGCTGAGGTTGAGAAGGCCGAGCGCGAGGCCAAACAAGCCAAGCGCGAGGCTGCCGACAAGCAGCGAGAAGCCGCTGCCAAGGATCGCAGGCTTGAACAGCTGCGCAAAGGGGGTAACTCCGGTTCTGGCGGTGGCGGTAGCAGCTCGCCTGCACCAGATCGAGGCTCTTCAGTCTCCAATCGTGGTCGCGGAGCTTCCAGCTTCGCCCGTGGCCGTGGCCGAGGCCGCGGAACTCCATACTTTGGCCGGGGCGGCTCTTTTTCCCGAAGCCCTTCTGTCTTCAGTCGTGCCAGCCACACGTCTGGCAAGAGTGGAAGGGGCTCCTACTCAGGAGTCAACAAACAGAAAAAGGGCATCACCTATGTTGCCGAGGCCGAGAAGCGTGAATACGCTGATGGCCGTGGAAAGACGGTGACACGCATCGTCAATACCCAGGTGACGGGTGGCAACAGCAGTCGCTTTGCTGCCCACACATTTACTGGGGGTGTTATGGGAACCACCAACGTTCCTTCAGACCTTGGCCCCGTCGGCCAAAGACTTGCGGAAAGCTCTGGTCATAGGAACATTGCTTTCCACCTCGAGACGTTCAACCCTGACGATGCGGCCTTTATACGGGCTCGGGGTACTTTCACGAGGGTAACTACCTCTTCTGGCCGGACCCGGGGCGAGAAGGCCCTCCCAACCGGTTTCTCGACCTCCAACGGGGATGTTGAGGTCTTGTCCCAGCAACATGGGACGTTGTGTGTGCTCTGCCAGAGCCAACGACATTCCATGAGTGACTGTCTCCGTGCCGGACAGGGGGCTATTTGGGGTTGCGTCTTGTGCAACTCTACGACTCATTCTGTCGATGCCTGTACAAGGTTCATCGACATGTCGTTGGGAGAAAAGGTCGATCTCCTCGTCTACGACCGAGGAAATCGACCGGCTCTGTATACGAAGGAAGGCTGGCCTGCCCTCCTTCTGAATTACCTGAACAAGCATAACGATGACCCTCCCACAACGTTCCCTTGGTCCGCTGACTACGCCAAGGAACTGGCTGGAAAGGACAAAGGTCAATGGATCCTTGGCCTCCAGGATCGATGGGATGAGGCTCGGGACGTGAGTGTTCTTCCCCCGGATCCCGCCCATCCGTCGATGGAGGAGATCCATAGACTTTACTTGAGTAACCATATTTACCCAAGTACTGGCTTGCCGAAGGTCGCTGACGATAGGTTCCCTGCCGTCAGTACTCAGCCTACGACTGCCACCGGCTCGGCGTCAAGGCAGAACATCAGTGATTTGGGGAATTTCCTCGAAAGTCATCGTCCTTCCCATGATACCACAATGGATCAGGAGCAGAATGAGCAGGAGGATCAGGAAATGGGCGGCCAAGACCCCAACTAAACCCATCTCCACCATTCTGGATACCCTACCACAGAGCCTACAGCTGGTCTCTTTTGTGCTGCCCTTTTATTGATGGGGCAGCACCAAGTGGTATACTCGGCCTGAATAGGCCTTCTAATGATACAATTGTATCTTGAGCCCAACTGGCTCATATTGGCTCTGTGAACCAGCCTGACACTGGCTGGAGTCGTCAGGATGTGACTATAACATTCCCTTTGGCTTCGGCAAATTGTGAGTTCCATCTACCCTTCCTTTTATTAACAAATACTAACAAATCCAGGATCAAAGCCTTTGTGACTGACCCCCTTGGGGTCCCCGACGACTGAACCATCCCCGACTGAACCATCCCCGACTGAACCATCCCCGACTGAACCATCCCCGACTGAACCATCCCCGACTGAACCATCCCCGACTGAACCATCCCCGACTGAACCATCCCCTATTGGATTATTCCCGACTGTAAACATTCAACTTTCAGCACAGCGTTCTTGCCGGTACCAATCATCTCCATGCCGAGCGTCACAGAAATGGAGCCCACCGCATTCGAGTACACTACAGTGGAACCAGATCTCCCTCCGAACCGGGTATCAGTTGTGAAATGATGAGAGTGGAGGAGTCTATAGTGCGTTGAAGAGGGACAGGGTCGGAAATGGGGAAGTGTTGAGTTACACTCTAAAAGTAATGAAATACAATTCTACATTCACATGAAACCATATTGAGCGACTGAGTGATGGGAATACTTGTCGACTAATGTAGCATCATTAACGTCAGTAGTGGCAAGAACAGGGGTGTCGTGTTGTGTTATCATCATCACTCAACAGTCACAGTCACAGTCGATAGTAAGAGAAATCATTTCAAAATATGCAAGGCCTTTCATTCATTCCCATTATTCCGTAGTAAAGTAAAGATCTAATATATGTATTGCCCTGCCTTGTGTGAAGGGCAATACAATGTAGCTACAGCTTGTAGCTACATCATCCTAGCCGAGGCTCTGCGACCTGGCTTACAGATGTCTATACTAATGTCTTAATAATGAGACATTAGACAACAGGTTTTGACATTCCAAAAAGTAGCCCGCGTTTGATAAACAGGGCTAGGCTTGGTTTGATACCAAATCACTTACCTGTTGATACCACTCATGGGCATCAATTGGCGAGAATTCGCCCCAGATGTCCATGACCGCATCCAAGCGCTGGGTGATAATCGCAGGATCATCACCAAAAGCCCAGTCTTGGAGCATCAACCCTACTTTGTATGAGGGTTGACGAAGGTAGGCATGGATCTCTGGGATCCATCGCATCAAGTTGTACTTCCTCTCCCTTGCCACATCATGGGGCCGGAAAGAGGGGTCTGTGACAAGCTGCCACACTTCGTCTAGCACGTCCATGGCGTGCAGGTCGACTTTCAAGTCTTTTTGTAACTCAAGGGCTTGCATGCAAGCCATAAAGCCACACAGACGATGGGGGCGACCTCGGTAAGCCCCCGCCATCCACAGAAGAACCTTGCACCAGACGTCGCGGACCGAAACCCACAGCTGGGGACTATCCCGATTATGAGTGAACTCAGGATCGGGCCCGACGACCAGCGAGCATGGGCAGCCCTCCTTGTCTCTAGTCCAAGTGATGGTAACATCACGAGGCAGGAAGCCCCCTCTGCTGATGGAATGAAAGAGTCTACCCCTTTCACCCAGGACAAGGTCAAAGAAGTCAACCCATTGAGGGAGGGCGACTTGAAAAGGGCCAAGGAAGGGCCCAGATGGTGACTCCAGCCCAAGGGAGTTCCAGATATTCTCTCGGAGCGCTGAATCCTGGAGTCGAGGTGGACAATAATCCACCTTAAAAGCAGGCCGGAACGCTTCTCGGATCGGGATCGGAGCGTTCTCAGGGACTACAGAGGGACGGTGGTGGTCATCCTCTGGGCTTTGGGCCGTGGAGGCCTGGATCCTTGCCTTGACGGCCTCGAACCGTTCGTTGGAGGCCTTTGTCAAGGCTTCCAGGCGAGCAGCCTCCAACTGTGCTGCTTTGGCCTTGTTCTCCTTCTCAACATCATCATTCAGTCTGATGTTCTGAAGGAGGTCTTGGACCCCACTGATGGCAGACTTGCTGGCCTCAGATGGTCCAGCACTGCCGGGCTTACCAGCCTGGTGAGGAAAACGTTTTTCAGCGGTCTTCCCCACTGCCCTGGCGGCTGCCGAGGCAGAGGACTCAGCGACCTGTGCTGGAGCAGCAGGCCGTTGGTAAGGCTTACGAGAAGCCGGACCTGGAATAGCCTGCTTCTTAGAAGTAGGCTTTGTGGGCGCGGGTTCACGAGGAACCTTTGCCGCCGACTTAGCAGGCTTGGGAGCAGGCACGGCAGAAAACTTGCCCGAAGCCGTGATCTTGTGAGCCTCTCGTTGTGGAGGCTTGGTGGTAGAGGCGGAGGAGGACGGAGGCTTTGCTCTCTCCTTGCCCTTGGAGCTTTCAGGACCCTTGGGATCCTTGGTCTCCTGGGCCTTCGCAGTGGGAAGGCCCATTTGCTCCCGCCATAGCTCGTAAGCCTTCGAGGAACCACCACGCAGGTCCGTCGGAATCGGAGACATCCGCGGAACCCAAGGCCAGTGGTTCTCTTGATCGTCGAGAAGATACTTATCGACTGTAGGCTTGTTAGCGATTGTACTAAATGAATGACTGTCTCAACTTACCGAACCCATACCACATCATCTGATCGAGTTGATACTCGAAGAAGCTCTCCCCAACTTCGCCAAAGCCCTTACTGTGTATGACTTGACAAAGGTCGTGTATCATCCCTTTGCGCATCGCTTCCCACTCACTTTCGTTCCATCTGTAGATGGAATCGAAATGCGCCTGTATGAAGGCGCGACGCTGGTGCGGAACCTGGGGATTGCACCGCGTGGGATCTGGAGAGCTCTTTGAATTCATCGTTGCGATTGTATAGATATGTAAACGTCTAAATAGTCAGTTAGATGTGTTGTTGGTATAGCTGTTCAATAGAAAGGGACTCACGCGAATGATGATGGTGGTGTTGGATGGTGGAAAAGGAGGGGTAGAAGAAACGGACGAAAGATTGCAATATGAGCAGTAACGCTGGAAGCGTGTTTGCCTAGTTATGGATTTTGTGACAATGTTCCCAGGCTATCAAATTCACGCGTCAAACACTCATCAATATCATTACTCTGTACTATTCATAGAATTAAATGTGTTACGTATAACCTAGACTCACTTGATATCTCCCATTATGACACGCCCCTGGAGTATTTCAATAAAAGTTATGATTGTTATCATATAATATATCAAATAAAGGATGATCCTAAGAGCTGCAACACATGCATACGTCAAGTAAAGTTGAATTGCCCCTGCACGTAGTTGCACCGCATATCACCCGTCATTCACAGCCATCAATGGATCTCTCCATCTGTGTAAAGCTCGGCAACGGAAAAACAACATGCGTGTTTGATGGATTCTAGGCAGCGCGCGAAGCAAAATTTGACATCATTCATCCTTTTCCCATAGCCTCTCATATTTTAACGCGAGCCTCCGACAAAATCGTAAGTCGACACCTTTCCCAATAGATGATTGTCCATCATCATAAATTACATCGCCTAGAACATGTCTTCTTCGGAAAAGGAAATGATTGAGGCCCTTGAGGCTCATGTGCAAGGTATCTGCCAGAATGGGGTCGCTGGCAAACCCCTATTCGGCCATATCCAGATACCTCCTTATCGCCTAAGGAGCACAAACATCATGGAAGCAATACGCTTCTCTACTGGGAACATCAACCCAAAGGAAACTAGGTTTCTCTTTGTTGGAAGCGATGACCCGGTTGCGAATCAAACAGTGATCGAAGGGGAGATACCTCCTCAACGGTACGCTATGGATAAATTTATGAAGATTCTTCGACTGAATCTCCTTGGGTGCGGCGAGTTTCGATGGAAGCAATACTATCGGCCCACCGACTGGGACCAGCACGGTACCCTTCCAAGGGACGTTGTAATCCTTGTGCAACTCACTTCCGACGTCTCAGCCGAATCCGCTCTGGTTCTGACTTGTCTTGTTGACTGGGCCATACATATCTCCAGAAATGAGCCGAGTTCCGATATTCGTGTCATGACTCTGTCACCCGAAGAGGATTCGGGTTTTATCTGTGATCTAGTGCTTGCCATGGACGACGATACAGAAGTCTCGACATATAATATGTCGTCTTTGGGTCACCAAGACCCCATGGCTGGTAAAATGGTCTCTGGTGCCAACTCACCCGAGCGTATTGCCACAGAGTTGGCCGCGGCCATTAGGCGCTCGGATCAGGTCTCGCGCCTCATAGTGTCCTTCGACACTGGCATCGAGGACTATTTGAAGAAGATGCTGGACGACGATGAAACGAAGCGTACCAAATTCGTCCAGGTTATGCCTTTCTATAATCCACAGGAAGTATATAACTTTGCTGATGGAAAAGAGCCCGGCACGATCATTGTTGCGACGATTTATGGTCAGATCAACATACAGCCTATCCCTGTGAAGTCCTTTGGTGAACTTCACCTCGTCTTGGGTCACGTCGACGCACTCACCCGTGCCTGGGATAACAAAAGCCGACAAGTCCTAGCGTATCCGCATAGTACATCGCAAGCCTACCGGCAGTACCAGTTGTGGTGGGCTCATCAGGCAGACGATGTGGCGGTCACAGTATACCCTCGCCAGCCTACCCCCAAGGTCTTTATTGACCAAGGAGGCCAAACCATCCGCCTCGTAGAGGGTGCTCAACTTGGTGGATTCGTGGCTGCTGCACTTGATCTTATATCTATGGGTGTTGGATCCGACAACATCATTTCCTGCTTTGTGCGGTACCCTATCGTGGTTCAAGAGATCAGGGAAAGGCTGAGTATACAAGGTCTCGTTTCCCATGGTCGCCTTACCCTCACTGATATGGAAGCAACCGTCTTTCGACACATGCTGCCTGAGGTCGACTATGACCATCGTCTTGCCATGCTGTTGGCTCTCAGCTCGGATCCCGTTCCCCGCCGGCTCAAAGTGGAGATCGCCGCTATCTTGTTGGTTGGTACATGCTGTGCCCCTGAAAAGAACTATGAAGACATCCCTGAAGACATCCAAAAAAAGGATGTCTTGGAGATTCTCCAGAGTTCTGAAGGTTACGGGAAGAGCCTCGCGAGAGAAGGAAGTATTTGGCTCAACATTGGGCTCTACAAGTACTACCGCAAGTTAAACAGGGGCCCTCGTCGTAGGGATAGACTCCAAGGTATTGTGAAATTCAGTACCAGTCTTACCATACGATTGCGTGAAAAGATCGATGGACTGACAGAGCTCTTGACAAAGCTGGGGCTCGAGACCGGCTATGGCCCGTTGGGGGAGGGAGCGGATGATTTGAACAAGGATGAGAAGCTTCAAATTCATACCCATCTCTTTCGTGCTTATATGCACCAGACCTTTGTGTGCCAAAGTGGCAAAGATCTCCAAGATGCTAAGCCTGTTTTAAAGCTCCTGTCATCATTCACTAGTTGCACCTTTGATGAGGACGGTGCTCTACCAGCTACTGTAATCGTTAGCCAGACACTCCTTGAAGCAACAAGGAATCGGACCCTGTTTGGGATTTCCCATGCGATGAGCCGACTGTCTACACCGGGCATTAAAATGCAACATTGGGCTCTGATCCCTGGGGAGGTTGTTGCTTCCTGGCGGAAGGAGAAAGGGCTCAACTTGTTCAATGCCTTTACCTCAACCCTAGAGCATGAGCCAGAAAACTCTATTGAAGTTGAGGAACCCTCTTCATAGGAGTGATATTGAAAAGGCATTTCACAGGTATTGGGTAGAAGGGAGCCGCAAGGCCCCGTTCACCTACCCAACTTTCTGTCGCCCGTTCTGAACGGTTCGACAGCCTACTGGACGCTTGATATAAAGCGCAAAGGCTTCGCGAGTAAAGTAATGTTGGAGGTAAGTGAATATACAGCCATAGATGAACATGTCACTAACAGTATATTCGTTATAGTATTCATACGCTCGTCGTCAACCTATGCAGGGTCAAGAGATATCAAGACGTCCCCTTAGCCATCTTGGGCGCATATATTGCCAGTTGTTTAATGGAAGGATTGCCAATACTTCAACTTGCGAGAGCCTTGTTGTTATGAAGTACGATGAAGAGGCGAGACGCAAGCATTTTGAGTCGATTAAATTAAATGGATATAGGAATCATAATGACTGTAACTCATCAATTGACACTTGCCCATACCTTGCTTTTATCTGCCATCCTTAACCGTTTAGTCTCCCGTCTTCGTGCCTTCCCTATCTGTGTAAGTTGTGTTCGAATGTCCACCTTCCCCATGACAGTTCCATTCCACTGCGCCTGCCTTGCTCGTTCACATGTCTTGTCCATACGCACCTTCCTTTGCTCAAGTATATCTTGTCCAGATTCCAGCCTGTAGAATTTCCTCTGTTCATCATCGAGAATCGATTAGGCATCAACAGAAAATGTTGCCCATCAATTCTACACGCAATTCTGCGCGCTCAGCAGGTCAGTTGTCGGCCAATGGACCGTTCAACTTTTCAGACCATGTCAGGAATAACATTGACACCACCAATGAGAAATTGGAAGAACTCCGAGGCCTCATTGTGTCTCTGAGACAAGACATCGTTCCTGCTACCGATGGCTCCGACCAGGCCGGCGATGCTGCTAGCCACTCAGGGTACGATCCTGAAGGTCGCGAGAAGATCTCGGCCCTTGTCAGACAATGCAAATCTGTCAGAGCAATGTCAGAAAAGTTTGACAAGGACACGAGGGTGGCTGTAGAGGCTTATAAACAGATCGCGGGCAGTAGCCTTGCAGATATTGTGCCTCCTACCGACCGGGAGACTCGTCAGAAGCTGGCCAAGCAAGTGTTCAAGCTTCTTGTAGATTCGCCCGTCAAGTTCAGAACTCTCTTGGGCGGATTAGGAGTCCGAACAACTGCAGAGTTTGATAAATCTCTGCAGGAAGCTCTAGGCCAGGTGTCAGATTCGCAAACTGACCGGCTGATAGGGCCATCCCAGAACGAGGAGTTGATATCTCTTCAGAGGGAGGTCCAGGAGCTAGGTAGTAGGCACAAGGAGGCTGAATCCCGTGCCGAAACTGCTGAACAGAATCTGGCTTTCACTGAAAGCGAGAAACTTCGCCTTCAGCATGACCATGACCGGTTAGCTGATGATATCAAAGACCAATCTCGATATTCTGAGCGGGCCAGGCGAGAATTGGACAAGGCCAATTCCAGGATTGGTCAATTGGAAGAGAATATTGAACAGGAGAAGTTGAATGCATCCCGCAAGGTGGGACATTCAAATAAAGAGATCGAGGAGAGAGATATGAAGATATCTGAGCTCCGTGATAAGCTATCCAATGCCGAGAAAGGGCGCGCAAAGCTCGAGGCGGAAAGGAATGGCCTTGACTCTAGGAATGTAGAGCTCACACATGCCATAGAGGGGCTTCAACAAAGCAAATCTCGCCAAGCGAATGAATGGCAAGATGAGAGGACCAACTTGCAGGCGAAACTTGAAGCCTCGGACAAAACGGTCCGCCATCTACAAAGCAACAATTTGGAGGTTGAGGGTAACCTCCAGGAAGCACAACGTGCCTTGCGAAAAGCTCAAGCTAACCTTGATAAGGTCAAGGTTGAGCTTGATGAAACCCGCAGTCGCCTTGACTCGGAGAGAAAGGCTGCCGAGGGGGTAAAGGGCAAGTATCACGCACTTGGTTCCGCTAAAGCGGAACTTGAAGGAAAGCTTGGAGCCAACGAACGAGAGCTTCAGGAAAGGGTTCTTGAGAACGGACGCCTGATCCAGGAGATCCAAGACAAAGAGCAAAGGTTTCAAAGGGAGGGTCAAGAGACGAAGAATAAGACTCTAGACCTCCATAAGAAGCTCGGAGAAAAGGATCAAGAGAACCAAGCTTTAGTTCTGCAGATCCGCAATAAAGGTCAAGAGCTCCAGAAGAGAGATCAAGAGATCCAGAAGCTTCAGAGGAGACTCCAGCAAATGGATCAACAGGACCGAGGTCTGGCTCAAAGCATCCAGGCCAAGGAGCAGGAGATCCAGAACAAGGATCGAGAGATCGAGAGGCTTCAAAGAAACCTCCAGCACAAGGATAAAGAGATCCATGATAGGATACATGAGCTCCAGAGGAAGGACCAAGAGCTCCAGGAGAATAACCGACAAGTCGAAGACTTGGATCGGCAGATCCAGAAGATGACTCGAGAAGTCATAACAAAGGATCAAATGATATCCCATCAGAAGCAAGAAATTCAGGATTTTGCTGTATCATCTCGTGATCAGCGCCTACAGATATCTGAACATGATGGAACAATCACGTCGCAGGCTGAGCAGGCCTCTACGTTACTCAAGAGTCTGTCTATAGACGCCGAGTCAGAGATCTGGGACGTGGTAGGAGTGAGTGTTCTTGCAGACTCATCCGCAAGTTCAATTCCAGCTCAATGGCAGCCATGGAAGATAACCACGTCCTACTCAACTGATGCATCTTTGAAGGTGGTACATCATGAAAAGAGTTTCAGTCTAATCGCTCTTGATGTTCTCGCCATTCTAGATGCCAAGTCTGCCACTACTGAGAACCTATTGGGTTATCTACAGGCTTTACAAGAGGCAATAGTTACCTCGCAGCCAATGGTCAATAGTATTATCCAATTGATACCTGGATCATTTGCTCGAGCTGCGAGCGACCCTCGTCTGCATATAATGCATCGGGTCGCCATGTGTCAGATTCTAGCTGCACTTGTCACAGATAGAGATGATTTAGTATCCTTGACACAAGCTATAGATGCAGTAGATGCACGAGTCGTCTCTCTGGTTAAGGCCCTTGTGGCATATGATCGAAACTCTGACCTTGGGTTACGACTCCGGGATGCAGTTACATTTCCTGAGTTAATTCTCATGGGCCTCTATCGAAATCCTAATGGAGTAATTGCGATTAACTGTACTAGTCGTAAGGTTTACTGGGTTGATAATTCTCATATCCATATAAACCTCAGTATAATTGAATTACTCCCTATTGGAGGGAGTTCAATACAGCTAGTACTTAATTCGAAGGAAAAGGTAGAGTGGGCAATTATACATGTATAAGAAAGGAGTTATTAG
>JAAVUC010001218.1:0-11224 GCA_014898925.1 Fusarium nelsonii
GTTTAAGTTAGTATAGATAAAAATTAAATAATGCGGCGCATTTTCATTTAACCTTCGTATAGTAGGAATTAAAGAGTGGGGGAATATCAATGCCACATCCTGATTATATTTTATTGCATTAAGCACGTGAAATGATATATAACCCTAGCAGCAATGTCGAACTATAATCACTCTGATCAAATACCTTAAAAACATCAAAGGCTTATCTCGTATACCCAAAGCCCACCTTACTACCTCCTGCACTCAACACTCATCCCAGAATCTGCACATTCCCCGTGTGCCCATTCCCAGTATACTGTTTCCCAATCCGCGCCTTATGCGCGCTCGATGAAGCACTCACGCTCCCGGTTTGGTCGCCCGAGCTAAAGTCATGGGCACCCTCAAGCGTGATGTTTTCGGGCGGGTGGCTGCCGATGAAGAAGATGGTGGTTGTAACGCTAGCCGTGTTCTGACCATCCTTGTCGGTCCCCTTGTACGTCACGCGCTTGGTGCTGGCGTAGTTGGCAACATGCTGGTGGTTTTGTGTCACAGAGCCGCCCTCGAACTGCCAACGGCCAGCGACGTCGTCGACGTTGTTGAGCGCCTCTCGGGTGAAAATCAGGTTGAGCGGGGCTAGGGTGGAGGACATGGTGAGAGCTTCTATGAGTTGATATAGGTGGCTCGTGGTTAAGTCAGACTAGTTGGGAGATAGACAAGGAGATGTGTTCTTGGTGGCCGGGGGGGTCCTAGATTTGAAGATTTAAGTAGCCCAAAAGCAACATCATCCTACACCTAGGCATCTGCCCATGATTCCAATGTGACGTAGCTCTCTAGGCATATCTAATCGCAAGGGCGTAACAAGTGGCCATCCACAGTTTGTTCGGTCAACTCTTGCCGGGCATTGCCCGAAGAATTGCATGCCCTTCAAGGAGCCATCAGACCACCCCTAACTATCAGCCGCAAACAAAAACGAAGATTAATTATCTACCTCGGAAGCTTATGCTACTGGAGATTGCCTCAGTACATGAAAACGCAGAACACAACTCAAGCCACTGAGATCACCATTTCGTCGTTTCGATACACGAGGCCACATATCAAATTCACATTTCGTGTTTTTTTCCGGTCAGACACGATACCTGTCCCGTTCGAGTTTATGAACCGTCAAGTGAAGGCGGTCTATAAAGGATTATTAAATAATAGTGGCCCTCGCGCTATCTTCCCTCGCCCCCCTTCAGGAGTGAAAAACGAACCATTCATGTTATCGTAGCTTGGAGTTCCCTTAAGAAGCTGCTATTAAGATCCTTTGAAATGCACTAAATAATTTACTTAAGCACAATTAAAGAAAACGAAGCCACCAGGCACTATTGTATTTGAGCATTTTTAGATGATTTAGTACTATAGAATAATGGCCTAAAGGTAAAGGATGAAAAGGTCGCTTCAAAACTTTGTCATTATGGCTAAAATGTGAAATGACGTGACTATTCGTATCCCCTAGACTGCTCGCCGAGCTCCGCCGACTCATTTATACATGCATTAGTTGACCACCAGCCGCTACAGTGTCATATTTACGTATATGCTGGTATATAAAAAGCCAATGCGGTAGCAGCCGCCGCTAACGATTACAGTTTCCTGAGCGTTAAGATGACCGTTGTATTAGGCACCAGCGGCGCTATTCCCTTCGGCCCCAACGGCAAGGGATCATTCTTGGTGGGTATTATTATTAGAAACGGTGTCGTCCAGTAAAACAATATAATTACGCCAATGCCAATGCGAGCTATTTAAATTGAGCGTTGCCATTTTTGGCATTGCTATAAGGACCGTTAAAGCAACTAGCAGAAGCAGGAGGTCGTATGAGCTATTGCAAGAACGTGGGTCTAGATTTGTTGCGAGGAGCACCCTTTAACCAGGTGACGGTGCAAAGTATTCCATAATCGCAAGGTATTAACTATCAGTGGCTCAGTAATTCCCATTAAACGGGATCTTGTTTAGGAAATTCAATACGCTGCGAAGACAGTAAATACAGCCGGGCAAATCAACACTATAACCATAGCATCTGGTTCTAGACCTTCTCTTCCCGGTAATAAAAGAACAGATGTTGATATGTGTATTAAAGTTACACTTTATTCAACTTTCACTAAATCCTTATATACACCCCAACAACAACATATCAGTTTTCTATTATGGTTTATTGCATTAATAGTATGTGATAAGAAGTCACCAATCGTTATATCTAGCGGCAATTTCCATGTTACACTTATCCGCCAATGATCTCATTCCCGGTCATACTTAAAGCCTGTAATCTTGGCACGTTGTAGTTCCTCATATGGTAGTAGTAACAGCCATGGAACACCATTGTCATAGTTAAGACAAGTCTGTGTATCTGGGTTAATTTTGTTGTAATATCGACGAACTGGGCAGGCCTTTCACAGTCGCATCGCAAGTCCTATTCAAGAATTATCACCAGAAACGCATTGCGTTTCCTGTTTTTGACCGATTACCGTCTAGCATTCTCGCCCCATGTCATTAAACCATTGCTGCCTGAAACATAAACCTGCGATAACGCCAAAACAGTCATGCACGTTGCCAGCCGTATTGAACATTGCCTTTGTCGAGCTGGGGTCGCTAGCTGCAAGTTTGCAGGGGCAGCTCATCAACTGCCGTCTGTTCAAAGGAGGCCCGAGCGTTGTCTTTAATCAGTTCGCTCTCTTTCACAACCGGGTCCGGCAGGGGACGTCGTTCCCAGCCCTGCCCTTAAATCAAACAAATTAAACCCAGTGTCATATTTAAGATATTTGGTATCCCTTAATGCTAGATTTGTTATATTTGATATATTTATTTTATTATTTAAATATTTCAGATCTTTTAAATCTTACTTCCTATACTCTCTTTACTACTATATCTAATCTCCCATTAGACCTTATCTCCCCTACTTGCTATCACCCCTAGCTTTATTGCACTATATCTGACCTAATTCTTCAGGTCTTATAACTTCTCTAATCTTTGTACCGTCACTAAAAGCATCTGTAACGTCAGTATTAACTTAACCAGGATGAATGACCTCTTGCAATCAGTTGCCATCGCCGGTATTGTAAGGATATTGAGAGCTAAGTGGCTAACTATCAGAAATTGTCCCTAGTAAGCTACCCACCACTCGATTAAATCTTTAATCTCTTGCGGCTCTAGATGCAGATACCGCTCAAGCTTATTTCCTATTACTGTAGTCTTTGCTGCCCTGCTCTTTACCTACTGCTTAAATATAGTAATATACTGTCTACCGGCGTTCTCCCCAAAGTCAGTCTCAAACGCATCACTCGTTCGTCTTGTATCTCTCAGAAAACGCGTCAGTAGAGTGTCCGATGGCGCAGCTGTGGGGGGACAAATTCGTATAGGAGTATGTTTGCTGACGGAAGAATTTCGAAAAGTAGAGGTCTCTGCTTTTGGCAGACATAGATGACACCAACCTCTGACTGGAAGTCCGGATTTCCAGGCTGCCGGTCTGTACCGCCTCTCTGAACAGCTGGGAAGACCCTTCTTCCAGTTTGATCAAATATGTGGCCTTTTAGTCTGTTAGATGTGGCATTGCCGCTTCCAGAATTCAGGACGTACTTGATCACACACCGCCGCTGGTACCCGAAGGCGTCCTACTACCTCCACCATGCGGATCCGGCAGATACCACAGCATGATATTGGTGGCTTCCTTCCAGTAGTCCTTCGGGTCGGTACCCGTTCCATCCCAGCCTCCTGGCAACTCGTGACTGAAGTTCGTTCCATCCCACAGATCAACATGGCCTGAAGCATCACGAAACCCAATCTCGAATATGATGACACCCGGTTTGTTTTTGAATTGTGTGGTGGAAGCGGGATCAAATTGGTCCCCATTCTTCTTGTGGATATTGACATTTGGTGCGCCCCATTGATTTAATAGATATGAACGGGCGGCATTTACGCGGATGATATAACGCTGCTTTGTTTGGTAGCTGTACTCTGTTTGTACTCCTGGGATGGTGTTCGCTGTCTTTTTGATCGGCAACCCATAGTCATTCAGAGCTTGTGAAAGACGCATGGAGCATGTATTGGCGTATTCCGGAGCCGTGGCCCAGTCTTTGTGGATAAGGTTGAGTACCTCTTGGGAGGACTTCTTGTCATAAGTCCAGTAGAGCGACCAGAAAGAGGACCAGTTAGGTCGCTTAGCCCTACCAGTTGTACTAGCCAAAGTGAAATCTGGATCCGAGTTGCCGAAGGCCATACGCACCATGCCTTCTGAATTCGAAGCTTCGAACGTCTTTGGAGTCTCCAGATCGCCATCCTGGAACTGATCAAGGAGTCGCTTGACATCTGAATCCTCTTGTGGTGCTTTCGCTGCTTCAGCAGTGCTCAAGTCGCTGAGTACTTCATTGGCATTTTCTTCCGCTTTCTCCTTGGAAACGAGATTCTTGGCTTTTGCCCGTTGAATTGAGACAAGCTTTTTGTCTGCATCCGCAACGGCCTGTTGTTTGCCCGTGATCTTCGCCATTTCAAGGGCTGCAGCCGAACTACCAAAACTGGTTGCGAGCGAGGCTGCCGTCTGAAGGCCGACTGTAGCTAGCTGCTGAGTGCCAGCAAGCCCGGCCATGTCACGGAAAGAGTTTGCATTTTGTACTGCGCCGAGGGCTCCTGTTAAACCTTGCGGGTGCTGGCGCTGGAGTGGCATTCGTTAGGTTGATGATCGTAGACGGCAGCGTTGTCGGAGTAAGTCCGGTAGCTTCGGATCTACGACTTTGGAGGAGGCTCGCATCAAGAGCGCCAAGCTCTGGGTCAGGGTCTGTAAGTGCCCAGTCATCATTTCCGTGATGTTCCTCCAAGGCATCACATTCGTCCATGATCGTGCGCGCGTAGAGACCGTCTGTAGACAAGCTGATATGCATTGGATCCGAAATTAACTTATTCGCATTGTAGTGGTGGTGAAGGTCCTCAGGCGACTGTAGACTGAGCTCAGGGTTTCCCAAGAAGACGCCAGCAGAGACTCTATAAACCAAACAATTCCCGGCCACTGCAATAGGGTCCCTCTCGACGACGTTGGCAATGCTGACTTCAATATTGACTTGGTTCTGCCGGAGCCTGGGCACAGTGAAACCATCCAGGAGCATAAACAAGCGGTCTCTATCCATGCTCCACCAAATTGCTTTGTGGTAATACTCCACATGTTCGTTCAGGTGGTGGACGAGATCGTCTGTTGCCAACCGCAACTCCTGTCGAACATCTTGGCGGTCATACGCGCTTGGCACAGAAGTGAACCTCGCGCCAGCCGGGTCCACCTGCCCAGTCTCGACTGTGACGAGATCATCGACGCCTCGGCTGAGCGAAACGGAGCCGCTCTCGAAGTCGGTCTGAAAGTTCAAGTTGATGCTCTTGATGTTAGCTTTCGAGCCAGGGGGTAGCGCCTTGAGTGCAGAAACCCGGAAAAAGGCCAAACTCTCTCTGGTGATCCTATCATTTGGCCTGACCTGGAAGTCGATTCTGGCCGTTCCGTTGAACCGATACTGTGTGGCGAGCGTGAAGTCGGCCTTGAGGACGCCGTTTCCGTCCGCGATCTGGAGGTTATCGCACCATTTGGTAGCAATGGCTGGCGCAAAGCGCTGCTGGAAGACTTGGTCGCGGATGCTTGCGTCGAATGCGATCAACTGCTGGTAAATGGCAAATGCGGGCGTAGGCAGGAATGCCAACAATGTGCTCCATTGGCCATTGTCGAACTTTCCATCATCTTTATCCACCGGCCGAGTAATTCCCAACTCAATATACAGAGAACCCCAGAATGATTTGATTGGATGGTCTGAACGTCGCCCTGCCGGGATTGTTGAATAGGAAAAGTTGGTCACAACATCCTTCAAATAGGTTAAAGCTCGAGAAAAGGAACGGTTACGCAATGCTCGACTGATGATGTCCTTCCAGCGTAAAGCGCGCTCTTTTGTAAACGGTCGGATGGCAAAAGGAATAAAAAGACACTCCCGAGCGCCAGCGAACTTGGTATCAACTCTTAGCTGGGCGTAGAATATTATAATAGATAACGGTCAGCCTGTGACCATAGTTGATATTCCGGACGATCTCCGTGGTTCCTGCGAATAGTCAGCGCCTTGATGTCATCGGAAAATTGGCAGGATTGACCAGTCACTGCTTCCGTCTGAGTCACCTCCTGTACGGTCATAGACTCGAATTTTCGCAATGCATCACCGTGACGGCGAACCGCATCTCGCCACTGCGATTCTTCTGATGCTGTTGTATTGCGTCCGCCAGATTGCTGGCTTGAAGATTGAGATGAGGCGTGTGCAACACCTCCACCTACAACAACAGGGCCTAGGGCGAAGCCGCCTCCAGCAGCTGCTGCTGTAACACTTGATTTCGAGCTGCCTTGAGCCCATTCGTCCAACGTTGCGGAAACGGCGTCATGATATGAGGTGTCATGCGCCATAGAATCACTCGTTCTGTCGGCCAGCTGGGTTTCTTCTGCCCTTGCAGCACGCTCTGATCTAGACCATTCGATCTTCTGAATTCCTTTGCAAAACGTTAGCATCACCGCAAATGCAATGTGCCTGGGCCAACCTGCTCTTGGTCTGGCGCGGCGCCAGTGTTAGCGTCTTCGCGACGCTCCCCAGGCTGTACCCGTTACTCCTGGTGCGCATTCTAAATTTCAGAACATGACCCTTGGCAACGGTTGTTGCCTGATACCGGAGGCTGTCTCCCTCCCACTGCAAGGGATGTTGTGCATTCATTTCGTGCCTTCCGCTCCCTAGGCGCTCTATTTCACCCAGCCAGGGAGGCGGGCGGAATGCGGGCGAAACACTAGCCAAGAATGGTCGCGCCGGGTTGGCAGTAGCACGCGCCGTCGGCAAATTTCAAACGAATAGGCTCTGCTCAAAATCAAGAATAGGGTTCTTGATCATGGCGCTGGCAGACCCAGAGATCTCAGGCTGTTCCACTCTGAGCACACTGAAGAGGGCTTTCTCCGAGAGAATGCGCTCGGGGTTCTTGAACGGTTTGCAAAAAGTACCGGGATCCTCTGTATACACGTCGGGATTGTTGGCGAGTTCGGTCTCTGAAACCACAACTGGGACGCGTAGCGGGTCTGTGTCGCGGTTACGGTCGACCGGCTTGGAGCTTAGGTCTTCTCTGTTGTCTCCGGTGTTGTTGCCACGTCCAGGAGCTTTCGGTAGTACTGGAAGAATGATGGCGCGAATTTGAGAATCCGTCTCCTCTAGCTTATCAAGATAGACAACACCAATCATGCCGTATGTGCGATTGCCGGTCAGAAGCCAAGCCCAAGCGTTATAATTTTGACCCGCAAGAACAGGGAATGTACAAGTAAACATGCCATCAACGGCAAGTCTGGTGGGGGTTCATGGTAAGCGATGTATATTCCCTGCGAGTGATTCAGTAAACACACCCGAAACGCTTCTGGGGCTGTCTGTGCCTTTGAACAGGTCGGCGAATCCAGCATCGTCCCACGCTAACACATTGTCCTCCGCATTGTCCTTTGCCTTGCCCTTATGATCGGTGAATTCCAGGGGGGCAGTGAGAAGATTTGCCTGACCGAAGTCAAATTTGGACTCACGTCCGCCAAAGTTGATTTCCACAAACCGCGCGGTTCGAGTAACAATCGCTGGGCGCGGTGGCGGAAGATCCATCTTTCGACAAATGGCTTCGACATTGGCACCAGTGAGTGTTACCGTCGCGCCAGCAGAGTTTTCTTTAGTAATGGCCACATTCCTAACTACACGTGGGATCCCATCACCACGGAGAAATTGAACACTAATTGTTGATGGATAGTCAACATCAGCCAGCTCCGTTTCGCCCTGCAGATTAGAGTCAAGCTTGAACCGCAGGCTTTCCCGTCTGTGGGCCGGCACTTCGGTCACGGGTATTGGCCGTGAACTTGACGTTTCACCGGAACCATCTCCGTCGTTAGAAGCCGGTTGAAGCACTCTGTCATACACTACCTCAACCTCTACAGTGTCGGTAGCAGGGTCAGGTTGCTCCTGCTGTGTGTTGCTACCGGGGGTGGGTTGAGGAGCGACAACCTTTAATTTGAGCGATGTGAAAATACCACCCTACGCACAGATAAGTCACACAGCTTTGAGTGCTGATTCAACGAACTTACATTGCCGCCACCCGATGGAGGATTTTCGCCTGATGCCATTCCTGTTTCTCCACTTGGGATATGTTCTTGAATCAGGCTGGTCGAGAGAATGGTGAACGTAATATGGGAACTCGGAAAAAAAAAAAGATGTGAATGTTGAATGCTAGGGGTAAAAGGCGAAGAGTCCAGCAGGAATCGTATCCTTATAAGATACCACAGGCCTAGACTCTATTAAAGGTGTGATGCCAACACTTAATGAACATGTGAGATTTCACAGTCCTCTTTTTACAATTCACTCCTACGTAACCTTTACGATAATATTTTCTTACAATAGTTAAGTTAAATTTAATGTAAAGAGTCACAATCCCTTATTATAGTTCCCACCGACGTAACCTTTACAATAATGTTTTCTTAAAATAGTTAAGTCAAATTTAATGTAAAGAATTATAATCTCTTATTATAGTTCCTACCTTACATAACCTTTATGATAATGCTTTCTTACAATGGTTGAGTCAAACTTCATGTGAAGAGCCACAATCCCTTGTTATTCAGCTGAAGGCTAACTATACAGTGATCCATAAGTTTCCAGAATAATGAGGGTTTGGTGCAGACAAGGGTAATAAGTTTCCCGGCTCTGATTGGCTCAAAATTTGTATTGCTAGTCGGAAATCGTTCGACAATTGGCTGTTGGCTTTAGAGAAGTGGGTTCAGGCCCCTTTGCACCATCTCGCCGTTTGTTTACTCAGAAGATGATTTGTGTACGTTACACTTGGCTGAGGACAGCCATTTCGTCCGCTTCAACACTTCTGCGTGTCTTCTTTTTTGTTGGGCAATAGGTCCTAAATCTAATTCCCGGGAGCTGTATAATGGACATAATTCCCATTGTCTGTGCCCGCTGTGGCGAGGAGAGACCAGCGGGCGACTTCATCAGCAAAAGGAAATCTACTGGGAACACAAAGAACTGCCTTAATTATTATAAGAATAATTCTTATATTAGATCTATTTCCCTACTCTATAAGATCAGTACTAACTAAATGAAGTATTCTAGATTTAGAGATGCAACCTTAACGCTAAGAAACCTAGCCTCAGCTGAGAGATATCGGAGACAATAGGTTCTTATACGGAATCCCTATAAGACAGACTACAGTTCTGCATAATTCTAGGTGATTGTGCTTGCAATAAGAAGGAATATTAAAAAATTGCTCCAGTACGTAAATAATGTAATAGTTATAGATAATTGCTTGGCCCCGCAGACTCTCAGCCTTCGGTTGGTTGTACCCCTTGCATCACCGCTCTAAAGTGCGTACAATGTGTTCCAACAGTCACGGATTTCAAGCCCTTAACTCGTGAGGTCAATAGTTTGATCTACGAGTTACCATTGAATGGACCGACATATGGAAGAGTAAGTCGCGGGTCAACACTTCAATAGCTGATTACGAATATAAAATATGACCTCAAAGAGCATATTGGCAAGGGAGCTAAAATACCACCATATTGTAAGCACCGCGCGCCGTTACCGTGAGGTACTTAGGGGCTTTCAGAATGTAAAGGTTACGTAGGTGGGAGCTAAAATATTACGTCACCCTTTGCATATCAAGATTTTTGTGGCCGGGAACAACTTAGCACCACCATTTCATTTCTCCGCCCTCCAAACCCGTCTAGTTGGCCTTAATCACCATTGATATATAGTCTCCGGCATCTGCTTGTCACATCTCAAAGCCGGAAAAACAAAATTACTTTCCATTTTCATATCAACCTCCGGTCAGACTATCTGAACATGTACGGAGTCGATCAAATTGTTGTACCATCCCCAGCCGTTACGGGGTTCCTCAAACATTTGTCGCCAGATGTTACTCATCCTGGTCTACTCCAAGAATTAACTGCCACCGTGCAGGGCTTTGATATTTCGCACTACCAGACTAATGTCGATTTCCAAGCCGCATATAACAGCGGTGCCCGCTTCGTTATCGTTAAGGTCAGTTGAAGTCGGCCCAATCCATCTTCCCAAGTCCTATCCACAAAGTGGGGAAAATAGTAGCTAAACCGCCTCTCCTAGGCCACTGAAGGCGGGACGTTGGTCGACCCAAAGTTCTATGACCACACTTCTAATGCTATCAACGTCGGCTTCGTCCACGGCGCCTACCATTTCGCACGCCCCGCTTCCAGCTCTGGCAGCGTCCAGGCAGACTTTTTCCTTGCCAATGGTGGGGCCTGGATAGCAGACGGGATGACTCTCCCCGGAATGCTGGATCTTGAGAACAATCCTTCCGGCAGTCAATGCTATGGGCTATCTCGTTTGGACATGATCGACTGGATCATAGACTTCATAGATACCTATTCGGGTATACCGGGGAGGTTTCCGATGATATATACTACAAATAACTGGTGGGTAACTTGTACTGGGGATTACAGCGGGTTCTCCAGTTACTGCCCCCTGGTACTCGCCAGATATGCACAATTGCCAGGCGTAATCCCGGGAGGGTGGACCTCGTATACTATCTGGCAGAATTCGGATAGATATACATACGGTGGTGATTCGGATATATTCAACGGATATGAGACAGACCTGCTCGCACTTGCCTCTGGATAAGGAGTTCATCAAGATAGCCCCAGACAGGGTAAATATTTATCCACGGGATGTATATGCTGGCTTCTGCTGACACAAGGCCCTGTCTTGGCAAAGTTCATGTGCAGGATTACCAACAGGCGGCCGACACGAGAAAGTCAGCTTCAGTCCTCCTGTTAGCACACGTAACTTCCCAATGCATCTCTTCTAGCCACTTGTCAACTTGGCTTCCCTTACCACATAACAATCTTTGGTGAGTAATGCAGCTTAGAAGATAGCCAACACGGAGAGGTAAGCGTCTCTCGGGCTAAACTGACAGTCCAGTCTACGTCTCTCGGACTGGACGGATGGCTCAGTCTGACTTCTACCAGACCGACCAGTAGTCAGGTTCAGGTTCAATTCGTACTCTACTTTGCTAGGTCTATGTCTTTCTGTTGAAGGGACCCATATGTTGTAGTCTGATATATTTTTTACCTAAAATTTCCATCTATCGTTTTTCGAATTATTCTGATTTGTGTATGCTTTGTGTTGCGGCTCTATTGGTGTTAAAACTACCTACCCTATAATAT
>JAAVUC010001268.1:0-13468 GCA_014898925.1 Fusarium nelsonii
GGCTTGGGGGGGCCGGGCAGGGGAGTTGCGACTGCAGGCTTAGACTGAACTGCTGAAGGCTGTCGGCTGGTAGGAGGGGGAGCGCTGGATTGAGTCGAAGGGGGAGCAGGCGAGGGGACGCCTGTTGGGCCGGTGGTAGTGGGAGGGACACCAGGCTGCTGCTTGGCGCCTCGGTGAGAGAAGTTAAAGCCTTGAGCCCGCATCTCTGTGCCGATACGGCCATCCTGAATCTCGAGGACGAGATAACCGAAAGCAGCATCAGCAAGGTTAAAGTTCCACATGTTCTTGAAAGCACTCTCATCAACTTGTCCGAGAGAAGCCTGGCCAGCAACTGGGCCGCCGAAGGGGTTTCCACCGGCAGCGGTAGTAGGCATCTTCTCGACAATCTGCAGGGCATTCTTCAGTAGATTTTGTTGGGCCTCGTTCTGTTGGATGGCAGGTTCCACTTCGCTCTTGACGGTTTCCCACACGTCGTTGAAAGAAGCCTTGGAGGCAGCAAGCTTGCCTCGATAATGGTCGAGGGTAGGGTTGACGCTGAACTCGTTGTAAGAGCTGCCGTATCGGAAATGGAGTCCGGCAGAGATGGAGAAGTCAGCCTTGAGGGTTACTGAAAGCTGGTTCAGAATACCCTCACGAGCTGGAGACGCATGTGTGACAAAAATACGAGTTTCGGTAGGATCGTAAACACGGTGAGCAGTGTCGACGAGTTCGCCCATTTGTAGAAGAGTTGTCCACATAGTTCCCTGACCACCAGCAATAGTAGTACGGCCTTCACCATTATCGAAGAGCTTGTGCATGACGACGGCTCCACCAAGGCCGAGCAATCGTAGTTTGACACCACCAACCTCCAATAGCATTGATCGAGCCTCGTCAATAATGTGCAGGTTGGGTACCTTATACTCGCCTGTTCGGAACTTTTCCAGCACTCGGACGTCCTCACAGGCACCCCAGACAGTATAGACAGGAACATCAAGCTTGACCTCGCCGCTGATGAGGAGAGGCAACTCGGAGAGTGGAAGCTTATTAGGAGAGAACCGGTTCTTGACTGGACCTGGACCGCCTTGTTGAATAGCCTTCTTAACAGGCTCCGAAATCAAGGGCGAGTACTGAGCAACATGCTTAAGCGTCTTCTCGGCGATTCGCTCCAAGGAAGTATCGTCGTAGAAACCGAAATCACCGGTGTGGATGATATGGTCAGCTCGGGCTTGTTTCGCAAGTTCGTTGAGTGATCTCAAGTTTCCTATAATATGTTTAGTGTTTGTTCGTTCAAGCTCTCAATTGCTACTGACCTCGAACATCGGCAATGCACAGAACTCTTAGGGGACCAGTCTGGAGGACGCGGCCCTGGTTTGGCAAGAGTGGTGCGGCACCAGCAGGAGGTAGACCGCCGCTCGCACCGTTCTGGAGGTAGCCTGAGCCCGGGTTGTTGTATGCTCGCTGCTATTCGATTTTGGTTAGCTCAATGTTTTTATCGACTCTATCGTGCGGCTGATAAAGCGGCTCTCGTTCATGAAGGATTCGCGGTGACGTAGAGTTGCGAATTTCAAAGTTGAGGCCAACCAACGGGGGCGCAACGGCGGAACAACACGCGAGCGGGGAGAATGCAGGCAGAATAGCAAGTTCATTTGAATGATGCGAGGATGGTCAAATCGATCTCAAACCATCCAGCAAAGTGTTGGAAATAGCGCGAAGCTGGAGCTTGCTCGGAAAGGCCCGTGAGCAGTGCAAGGTGGATGGACAAATCACAGATAATAGAAGGGGCCATGTCATGGAGGTAGCACTCACAGCAGCCATTCTATCAATCAACTGATTCTATGCGCTCGAAATCGGTCGGGAAATTCGCGTACTCGGGTGACGGCGCGGGTGAGGAGAAGGGATGCTCTGTTGGTGGAAATAGAGCTCGGGAAGAGGATATGAATGGGTATCAAAAGAGGTGACGATGAGGAATTGAAGACAGGGAGGCAATCACGGGGAGGTGGATTTTCGCAGCTCGAGCAAGGCTGGCTAGAGGTAGAGATAATTTCTAGGTGGCCCCAAGAATCGGGAGAGAAAGCCTTTTCCTTTTTGGGACTAGTTTCATCAGCTCCCACCTGTGACGAAGACTTGTCCACCTGGCTGAGTTAGACCAGGGGAGCTCTATCTCAATGGCGCCCTAGATCGGTTAATGTCCGGTACTTTCACCGTTTCGATCGTTCTCCTCCTTTTGTTGCGACGGGTACCGTTTAGCAGTTATACTACCCTAAACTATAGCAAAACGAACAATAAAAACTCCAGCTTTGTCGATCATGGTTCTATGAAGGCCCCTGCTAACTGAATGGAGTTCATCAAAATTCAATTCATCACTGAATGCTCTGTTAGCGTCAGCTATCACTGTCGATTTTGACTCCTGAATGTTTTTGCTCTTCGTCTCTACCAATCCGTTGCTGGATCATTTGCAAAATTCCTGAGAGTAGCTTAGGGAACCCATGGTCCTTGTCATTGCCATTCGTATATATTTCGCCATCTTCAAGCTGGTGCATTAGATATTGTTGCACGGTTCGTTCCTCTTAATATGATTCGTGAGGTTCGTGATCAGAGGAATGACGGTTCTGAGAAAGCAACCAGGTTATGTTTAGCCTTTTGGTCCACAGGTATTTGTCACAAAGCAATAGTTATAATGTTCGTTGGTATAGTTTCACTGGGAATATGGATATCCGAAAGCGCTTGACAATCTAGGTCTTGTTCTAGCGAGTGTTGGCATAGCTCTTAGTAGTTACTCAGCTGTTGGTGATACCCCCGCATGAGATACCAGTTATGTACCTATGTACTTAAGCAGCGGGGTAGGTAACTTAGATTGTACTTTAGACGTTGAAGCTTGAATGCTTACTTTTTCTGGGGCGATCATGGATGATCGTCACTCTGGATTAGAGTGATATCAGCTGAACGCATACACTGCAACGCGAGACATTACAACTATCTGCACCTGTCTGTTGTCTTTGAAATACAGAAACATACATACAACCACTCCATAGGAATTACGAGTAAAGGTTATGGATAAGAGCATGGGGCTGATCTTGGCTCCTGGGCATCTTGTGCTGATCTGAGACAAGGATGGGCACCCACATGCCATCTAAGTCTATCATGCAGTCATGAGCATTCGATCTATGATAATTACGGACGATAAAATTATGGGCATGATGGATCGCATGAAAGAAGAGATTGTTGAAAATTCTGGCTGTATGCCAGCAAGATACAAAATACGGTGAATGAATATGTCTATCGGCTTGGAACATTGACGCTGAAGGCATTTGCTAGCAAATGCTGGATAATTTTAGCTCAAGAGCTTTTCGATACCCGCCTAGAATCCTGAAAGACCTATTCCCGTCTGTTATTTAGTATTGAAAACCAAAATACCATCCCATCCTATGGAGCTCACTCACTCGTAGCTTAAACAAAGAATGTTCGGCCTGTCAGAACGAGTGTTTGTCGAGTCACGAAGCTCAATGGGCGGGTGATGAACTGTGCAGCTTGTTTCACTTGTGTATAATTATAGCTCACGACAGAAACATATTACGTGAAGTCTGATGAGAAAACCCTACTCAACTATGTCATCTGGTATGTGTTGACTATTATTTTGTTGTCTGGAGCAGGCAGCCATACCTTAACAAGAGACATTCATCATGAGTTACTAATAAGACCGTATTATTCAGTGCTGTTACCATGGCCACCCGTCAATGATATTAGCCGCAATGCGATATTAGCAGCATTGAACATACCCGTCAACATTTACTGTTGGTCTGCCATCTACACCAAGAGACGGCCGACATCAAGCTTCAGATAACACAAACTCTTCATATTGATAGGAAAAACAAGCATCTGTTTGTTTGTCTGTCTGTCGTGCTCGTTGCAGAAAAGCAAGGAGGAACCCTTACCAGGGCTCTTTGAAACTTGTTTGTGATTCGAGGAATTCAAGTGATATTAACCAGCCCAGCACAGACACCCAGCGAGTTAGAAAACTCAAAGCAAGGCTTCATGGCGGCATCCATAACGGCTAGGTCGCTTAGGTACCTGACACATGATCGTATCATGCAGGTCTGTTATACAGATATACATGATTCGAAGCTGGCTCAAGTAGTGATTGATACTTATTATTAGACTGTTCCTAAAGTGCTTCCTGTCCATCACCTACCTGCCAGCATTAGCCAATTGTCAGGCAACAGATCCAGAGCCCAATATTGTCACGCTCCATTCCATCATTTGGGAGGCACTGAACCGCCCCGACGGGCGCCAACTCTAGTGCTAGATAGCGCTGTTATATAAGGGGATAGCGCCTAACGACCCGCTGTAAGTGACCCGCCACGTGACTACGACACGTCTCATGCCCCGGTTCAAGTACCGTCCCTTTGATTGCAGAAGTACCCTTACCAGGGCATTCGACTTGTATCTCGCCTTGGGCCTTCGGACGAACCTCGATTTTCTGCCTCCCTTGATCGGTTCTTTGTCTATTCCAAAAGAACAGTTGTGACCGCCTATCTGTTCTTCAACGATCAACTCGACCGAAACGACTCGGATCAACGCTATCATCCCCACCACTCGACACTAGGTACCTTGACGGAAGGCGGGCATACAGATCAGCGGCTCGTCCTGACGTTCTCCCCATGCGACAACAGACTTAACGACAACGCCGTCCCAGGAGGTGACCGAACCTCTCACATTAGAGCCATCGACGTTTCACCTAGCTGCGCCGCTTGTATCGTGGTGCACCGAGGCCCATGGTAACATAGACCAACGTCCAGTATCGTTTTGAAAGCCAAGCCAGGAAACTACACAGGCAATCTTGGGCGTGCAAGCCTCGTTGAGGCCCACCCAGCCGCCGATGATGGTAGGTCTCAATCATTATTCACTTTTAGCGAACGTCTGCTCTCTTGCCATGGCGTTCGTAGCTGCTGGTACTTGTTGAAGTTACGCTGTGGTGTTTTATTCCATCTCCAGTTGTTAAGTCATTGCCACCCATGCTGATCCTAGTTTGTTGTTGGTCTATAGACATCATCTCGACCCCGCGGCGATGTTGGCGGCAGTTTTGCTAGCAGACGCGGACATTCCAGCCAACTATCCATTTCCGACCCGAGCCATCATGTTACGGAAGCTATTGGCACCTTGTATGGTGATGAGGACGATTCAGGATCGGAGGGTGGTCGGCCTATGAGTATCAATCGACCGCTGAGCTTCATCGGAGGCCCAACACCATACCAGGAGTCACTTCCACGACCGCCCCCCGATGGACGATTTCTATCCGTCGACACACGGAGAGCACTCAAGCGGTCTGATTCCGAAGGTTCCGCTAACGAAACATCTCCCATCAATGGCGATCCGACCAAAAGACCTCATCAACTTTCTCCAAGCCAGCGAAGTAACTCATTCGAACAAGGACCGAAATCGCCGCTATCTCCTACTCTCTCTCTCCGCGATGTTCAAGCTGATTCGCAATTCTCTCTTACCAATATTGACAACCCAAATGACATCGCCCAGGAATTGAGTAATTTGCAAGCGCTCCGGCGGTTGTCGATGGACGTTGGAAATAACAAGGACCCTGATATGCCGCCCATGTCGTTGATGGCTATGCCGACAATAGCACCGAGTGGTGACGATGATGAAAACGATCCTTCGAGACTACTTTGGGTACCTGCCAGAGTGCACCCAGAGCTTGCTCCTGGCGAGTTTAAATCGTTTCTTGAAAACAGAGTTCAATCCATAAGACGAAGATCCGGCGACTCATTCTTGTCAGCCGATACCGATATCAGTGAAGGCGACTCAGGAATAGGAGGACTCAGACGGAAAAAGTCCATGCTGTCTCGTCAAATAGATAATACTGGGGAGCGCGGTTCTGTCGATTATGTTGATGGTGCTGAGCGATTAGATCGGAAACGATCACGAGGCCATAGCCATGAGCTTAGCCTGGAAGAACTCGTTAAGGATCCTACCAAGGCTGTTCAGAAATTTGCCCAGGAATCTCAAATAGCACCGACCGGACCCGAGAGCAGCGCAGACGACATACCGATTCTGCCGGCTGCCCCAGGGATGGGTCTCCGTAGGTCTACTCGAACAACATATCGCAAGGGTGGCAGTCTACGCACCGGACCCCTTGCCCGTCGCTCTGGACACCGTCAACAACCTAGTGAGGACACGACGTTTGCTCCTTTAGAAGCTCCACCGGGTCACGGCCTTTCACGGGTTCAGTCTGAACCTGTAGCAGATAACTACTCACGCCAGAAACAAACAGCCAAGAGATCCCAGAACCTTTCTCAAGAGTCACTGGAAGATTTCGATCATTATGATGGAGCTACACAAGGAACGAATGGGAACGGAATCAACCACACAGACACATTTCAAGACCAGCTACCTATTCGATCATCATCAAGTCTCCCAACAATCGAAACATCGTCCCACAAAGACGTCCAAGACCAGAGCCAGCAGAAATTCCCAAAGCGATCTTCTTCGCAGAACGCAAAAACTCAGCCGGTATCCCAAAGAGTTGCCGAACCCGAGCCACCGATAGAGGAAGAACCTAGTCGTGGCAATCGGCGAAGCTTTAGTCGGCAGAACGCACCACAACCGGCTTCGCAGCAGTACACATCTCGATCTTCTTACCCCCAAAGCCAGTCTTTGACCGATAATCTTGCCGCCAATCCTTCACTCATCCCTGGCAGTGGCGCAACACGAACCGATAGCCTGACTTTTATACCAACACTTACACAAGAAGAGCGTAAACCAGATAAAAAGACCAAGAAAGATAAGGACGATGACGCCAGCTCTACTAAATCTGGAAGCGCTTGGAAATGGTTCAAGAGTACAAGTGACGACAAAGATAAGAAAAAGGATGAGAGTAAGAGATCCAAGGTCAAATCCCTTGGCGATAGGGGGCAAGACAACGTGCGACTGGACGTCATACAGACTTCGATCGACAAAAACGCACCGAAGGGTCGTGAAAGTCTCGTTCTCGATCGCGATAATGTGGAAAGCAAACTGCAAGAAGAGCGTAAGAAGGAAAGTCACCGCAAGAGCGACTCAAAGAGGGACAAGGACGGCAGCATATTCTCGTCTATCTTTGGAGGAAGTAAGAAGAAGGAGGAGAAAGAGCGAAACTCTAAAAAGACTCAACACCTCAAGGTCCCCGAGGAACCAGTTTACAAACCTTTGGTCCCCGATGTTGACTACCACTGGTCAAGATTTCCTCTACTCGAGGAGAGAGCGATCTATCGAATGGCCCATATTAAACTGGCTAACCCACGCCGTCCGCTGCACAGCCAAGTTCTGCTGAGCAATTTCATGTATAGCTACCTGGCCATTGTTCAGGCGATGCACCCTCAAATGAACGTGCCCATTTCTCCACAACAAAAACGACTGGAGGAGGAAGCTCGACGGAAACAGCAAGAACAGGAATACTTGGCCCAACAGAGATTGCAGGAGGAGCAAGATGCCCAGGAAGCCATGGATCAATATGACTTCGACTATCATCGGGTAAGCACCACTTAGAATTCTTACTCGCCAGACATGTTGCTAATTCAGTATTTAGGCCGCGGTACAATATGGCGAGTCAGGTAGCGGAGAGGTTGATTATGTTGACGACGCTCAGATTTATGAAGATGAGCACGGAAATGATCACCACCAAGACTATGGCTATGATGACCCTGAAGGGTACGGCCCGGGGGCCAAAGAATACTACCACCAGTACCACGATACCGAAAACGATCGTCGGCATGATGGGCGGGAGGACATGTGGTAACGACCTTAATAGTCACGGAAAGCTTCTTTGCGGAGTCGATCTTTATATATGTTAACTTTATATTACTATCACTATCATTAGCTGCCGAGGCAAGTGTCTATGGCAGCGTGCAGCGTTTCAGTCAGCCTTAGCATATGGCGGAGTTCCGGAAGACGAGCGCGCGGGGGCGTAACAGGCTTGCAAAGACATATTTTCAAATTTCCTTTTCTCCTTTGTGAAAGAAGATGACTGCGAGCTTCGGCGTGGATATAATCTTGTACATGCCCATCTCGGGATCCTTCTTGGTCCTTCTTTACTCTGCGCTGTTCGTCTTTGCAACAATCTTTGGTGGAGTTATTCTGACGTTGGAGCACTGGTATAAGCGTTTGTATTCGAAGAAGTGACGGACTGCGTGACATTGGAGGAGGATATGGCTCGTGCTTGGAAAGTACTGCTGAGGTGCTGGTCCCATTGGTCATGATTTGCTGGTGGTGGGATATTATTCCAATAGCCAGGAGAGGATAGCATGAGGTATGAAGCTGTAGGTTATGACTTCATAGAGATAGAACTGCTGGAGTACGATTCTAGGAGAGAAACTGGACATTGGTAAATGTAATACGAAGTAGCCTTGTAGCTAATATAGCAAGCGTGCTCAAAAACAGATTCTAGAGTAGCCCCCAATCGTCTCGTTACATACAGAAAACCCAGCTCCATAACGTCTTCCCGGGCCACTCAATAATACTTTACTCCTGGCTGTACCAAGGATAGACCTCTATCAACCCTTTCCTCTTCAACCCCTCTGTCGAGTTCCTGATATTGCGAAGTTGTCCCCTTTTCACTCTGAAGTACCATCTTCAAACGATTTTCATCACCAACGACTCTGACCGATACAGACGTACTCCACGTTTGCGAACTTGAAACGCCTGCACCGACACTACCCAATCCATCTATAGCTCTTGAGCGGAGCGCTAAAGCCATCATTTGCCCAAAGCTGCCCCAACTTGAGCTGTGCCATGGATTGCGAGACCACAAGACCGTTATCGAGTGGACAACTACAATAAGAACGTGTAGAAGGAGCACTAAGAAAGCGAAAGGAATTGTGCGGCTGCTTTTCCAATCGTAGCCGTATCCGCCGATAACGTATTCTTTGTGAATGACAATATCCTCTGAGGTCGGTGGTAGATTATCCTCGGAAAACGCCAACATTCGATTATAAATATGCTCCTTTCCTGCCCCTGAAAAGAAGGTTGTCATGTATGTTGTAAGGGTAACAGCAAGACACCTTCGATGTTCGGGACGTGGGATACAAGATTCAATGATGTCCTGGTATAATGACTTTTCAGTCTGAGACTGTCTACTTGTAGCTCTAATCCATTTCTTGCCCATTTTGATGAGATTAACAGCCTTGGTAGATCGTCCGAAGTGGGATTGGACATCAAACAGGGAGGTGTCGAGATGGATTCGACTGTGGGATTCGCCGATTTCATACCATATGTCAGCCTCGACCCATCGAGAGTATATTCTACAGAGAAATCTCAACCGCGATCTTGTGATCGGTCGCGTTCAAGAACGCGTTACGGAATAGTATTGCTGCACTGGATGTATTGTTGGGTAGATCCAGACTTCGGTAGGTGCCCTTCTTGGGATCGCCCTTGAGAAATGCCCCTAAGTCGTTATCTTCGATGTTCAGGATCACTTTGTTATCAGTGATGTTAGAGTTGATTAGGAATGATGCAGTATCCCCCTGCGTTGTATTGACTGAGCATTCCACAGCAACGATCGGCTGTTTCCATCGGCTTGTTCGTGCACGATGAAACTCCTTCCACTTGGGTATCTTCGAAGAGTTTCCCACCGGGTCCCACCACCCCTTGAAAGGTTTACTGAAGAGCTTCTGCCGATACCTAGTGACAACATCAACAGGTTTGCCATCCCAATCATGGGAACCTCTATAACCCAAAAACGACATGGGGCTTGTTGCAGCCGCCAAAGATTTCCCCTCATCATTTCGAAAACCAGGAAAATCTAAGGTAATCGACATTGTAGCCCTGCCGTATGTCTTTAATGAGACGTTGAGGAGTTGCCGCTTGCTGCTTAACCCTTCACTTATGGGCGGGTCTCTTAAGACAGTCGCTGCGTCTTCTTCTAGTACACTTTTCTCGAGGTGAGATACGGCAGGATAAACTCCTTCAGGGAGAGAAAACACAGGCTATAAATTCGAATGAACAATACGAAACAAGGAGACTGTGGAACTATTTACAGGATATGGCTCTGGTATTGTGTTACGTGAAGCACTTATGCACATGCGGGCAACGCTAATAAAAGTATACATCGCGACGAGTTCGTGTTACACCGTCTGTATATGTTTAGCCATTGAGAAGGTGAACTGCACTCCTATCCTCAACAAAGGCTTGCATTAAGGCCAGAAGAAGGGAGTCATAGGGGCCAGGTATTATGATCACTACGTTCAGAGTGCGCTGGACTACATGATAGCCTGACAGCCTGACACCCAAATATAGTAACAATCGTTCAGGGTTTCACTCTTCTACTTGTCAAAATGCTTTGCTACAATGTATGCCCAACTCTGGCTTCTGTGTAAAAAAGGAATATTTTCTTTCAGCATTGTTTCCGTATAATATATCAATTCACCTGGCATGTGGATCTATACATTTCAGCCAAAGTCCAAAGCAGATAATAGAAACTGTCTAATGAGAAGTCACTTGTTGCCGCCCACGAAGACGGTTATTAAACCATCATTGATCAAAACTAAAGTGCCTGTTGCAGTTGTGCCAGTCACAAATCATCAAAGCCCAGCATGTCCTAGCTTAGTAAGGCCTTTGAGGATTTCTTTGCAGACACCAAAACCATGAATAATGTAATGGCTGGGCGGGAAACCGACAACAGACATCGGAATGTGGAATTCCGTTTGTGCTTCTTCATGTTGCTAAACTCCGTTGTGTAATAACGTTGGGGCGTCGATGGCTGGGAACCATAGCCCGGGAGTAGTCGTCACTCTTCACCATCAAACGTTCTTTAGCCTTTCGGCTCAACTTGGCAACTGTCAAAGTGACAAATTACGAGAAAAAATGCTGATCAATTTCCTTGAAAGTGCTATTATGGGTATTGTAAGGAATGTTGTTCTGCGCATATTTAGTTTAAAGTTGAGGCTTATACCGGCCCAGTCTAAACGAACGGGACCTTTCTCCGCCTTGTAAATGATTAAAGAATGATAGTATAGAAACACACGGACCTCATTACTCACGTCCCAAGAGAATCATTTCCCGTTGCAATCCGCCTTACTCTTTGCATAATAATCCAACCCCTTTCTTCATTGTGAAAATCGTACGAAGCTCCTCAAAAGCTGGCTTCCGCATGACAAAAAACGGCTAGAGCGGTCATGTCAAAAAGGCAAACGCCAGTTGCACTAGATTTTAACTTTGATCTAGTCCTGTTGTCGATCCTGACTTCCCCGACGTAGTTTGAGCCCGCTGAATACGCGGCTCATTGAATGTCTTCGACTCCCCTGAGAAGCGATTTCTGTGACGAGTTCGTCGACGCGATCCATGGCATCGATGAAGATGTGAAAATCAGCATCGTCTTCGTAGCACAAATTCTCATCTCGAAGTGCGATGTACTCGATCTCGTGGTTGCTTAGAGTACTCTCATTGGATGCTGTCGAGGAGGTTCTTCTCGACTTGAAAAGGCTGTTGCTTTGATTGCTGATCGGGCTAGACATGGTTGGCGTAAGGACAGACGAGTTGATTAAAAATGTTGTATCGAATTTTATGGTATAATTGAGAATACCAGCTGTAATGAAATAAAAATACGAGAACGCATTGATAGTGCGAAGAGAGAAGATGAAATTATGAAAGGCGGAGGCTGCAGGTATATATAAGTTACTTATACTAGTTCAACGCAACGGACCCATATGTGGAGGGGTATCACACGAATCTATTGAATAGCCGCACCCAACATGATGAAAGCTGACATGTTGTGTTTCCCTAAAGACGTAATGGAAAGTCAGTCTATGATTGTCAGCTTCGCTTCCTAACCTAGTACCAATCAACTTTTTTTGCCCGCACACAGGTACGTGACGGGTTCCCGGAGCATGTAACACTATCAAAAGGTCGCATTCCTCGGCATTGTCAGCCAGCATGGCTTGCAACACCCGTGGCCACACCTTGTGAGATATGTGTGTACTAAGTTAGCGTATTGCGTATCAGAGTTGACACTACACATGACGACTGCACCACGGGCGGATAGTCGGATGCTAAAACGAGGTAATATTTCTAACAAATGACATCTTGTACAGCTTGGAGTGAACTCTTTTATTTCTTCTCCTCCTCCTTCTTCTCCTCAGGCTTGGGTGTTGGCAGCTTGAATGACTCGGGTGTGCGGTCCTGTCCAGCTCCAACAGGCTCCCAGGCGCTGGAACCTCCCTCAAAGTTACGGAAGGCCTGGGTGAGCTCAAGAGGCTCGGTAACGATACGCTTCTTCTCCTCGTCGTATCGGATCTCGGTGTAACCGGTCAAGGGGAAGTCCTTGCGCAGAGGATGGCCCTCAAAACCGTAATCAGTCATAATTCGTCGAAGATCAGGGTGGCCAGCAAAGAAGACACCGTAAAGGTCATACACCTCTCGCTCGTACCAGTTGGCACCGTCAAACAATCCGGTGATACTAGGAACAGGGGAAGCCTCGTCGGCGTAGGTCTTGACACGGATTCGGGAGTTGTGGCGGACCGAAAGAAGGTTGTAGACAATTTCGAAACGGTTCTCGCGCGTGGGGTAGTCGGCAGCAGTAATTGTGCTAACCTGAGTGAACTCAGCAGCAGTGTTGTCTATCAAGTTTTAGTAAACTTCCAGCAGTCAATTGGCGCCATACTAACACTTCAAGAAGCTGAAGACAGGGTAGACACCCGAAGGAGAAATGTAGATGGTGAGTTCGTCCTTCCAGACGGAGAACTGCTGGATGTACTTGGGAAGGCAGCCCATCAACCAGGCACCGTAGCGGTGCATGTTGTCAGACTTGCTCTGGTACTTGTCGGCAGGGTTGACGATTGGGGCCTTGAGGGTGCCGATATGGTCGCGAGGGGCCTTTCGCAGGTTGGGACTATCCTTTGGCATTGCGACATATTGACGAGCCGTGGTGGACAAGCAGCGGATTGCTTGATCGTTACGGACCTGGACGGAAGGCTTCGCGGATCGTAGAGCTGAGGCCAAAGCCCGGCTTCGAGAGATACTGGTCGCCATGGCCGGTTGTGTGACTATTTGGGGCCAATTGACGATGGAGGAGGTCGTCAAGACGAAATACCTTATGGTGTTGGTAATGATGCCGCGAGCATTGGCCCGAGAATCTTAGCGGCAGAACAGTGAAGGGGAATTACCGTTGTTCAACCGACGATAGACGTTTACCTTTCTGTGCACCCCACTCTGTGCCAGAAAGAAGTACTCACCTATCAGAGTCTCGTTTGCCCCAGGTTCGATGACGGTGATCCTCAACACGTGATTGAGTTTCACAGCTAATCCATGATGGGACTAGCCTACTTTCCCATCTTTCACTTTCCCGCAGCCTTGGATGCATACCAAACACTGCTCCTCTCCTTGTACTCACATTTCCATTTCTGCCCATCGTATTTTGATCTTCCCATTTACTACCTTTCGAACTAATCACACGTTGTCACCATGGCGCCCCAGGATTCATTCATAGAAGAGGAGGAGGATACCTGGTATG
>JAAVUC010001271.1:0-15052 GCA_014898925.1 Fusarium nelsonii
CTCGCTTATCACGCACGTTACTAAGAAGAATCGTAGTAAAAGAGATCTTCAATTTCTATCGTGGAAGGCAGCTATAACCTGCTAGCCATTTGATAACATGCGCTTGTGAAGATCGCTAGAGGGAAACATCGAATTGAAATTACAGAAAAGAGAGTAGATAAGATATAAAAGGCAAAGTACGCGTTTACACGCGTATGTGACGCGAGCGAAGACCGTCGATCGAAATCACACAAATAAGTTGCCATAGTATAGATTATTTGGGAATAAACCGGAGTTAGACATTCTGTTGGAAAGTGAACAGGAGTACACGACAATTAGGAATAGAAGAGGAGGTTAGATAGGCTGCTGACGCAAACATAATATCACCTCAATGTAATGAACCGATGCATCTACTTAAAATGCATTTTATCGACAAAAAGTTCGGGGTGACCTGAATCCGTTGGGGTGCAATGGATTCAGGCTGTCTGTTCATTAACACCTTTTTTTTTATTATGGGAAAGCCATTGGATTCAGAGCTGAATCTACCGCGCAGCTAGGATAGGTCGGCTGGGCCAATTGAATGCATACGTAGTCGGTGTGAGCGGGAAAAAGCTCTTTCACAACTTTCCCCCAACGGCTGGATTGCCATCAAGTGACTTCTTGATGAAGAACGCACTCCTGGAATGCTGGAAGCCAGTTGGTAGGCCAGAGTCGATACCTCTGGTCTTACTATCTGTCAAAGCTTTCTGGCATTATGCTAATTCTCTAATCTAGTTTAGACTCCTCACTATCTCCCTCAAGTATGACAGAATATTGTCAGCAATGCTTGTAGCTACATCCGAGGTAAACACCTTCTCATCGTACATAACCTTCAACGCATAACTCTCCCCAACAGCCTTGGATACCTCAATAACTAGAGCGTACGGCTGATACATCCTCACCCTAGACTGGGCCATGACGAGCCATCGGTACTGATTGATGGGATCGTCTTTGCCAACTGAATCAAAAGGCTGTGACAAAAACAAGATGCGGTTACCGTGGGTCTCTCGCGACAAACCTGCCGCTTGATAGATATCATCGAGCCCTACAAGGCCGTTCTCGGTGACAGCCCAGAAATCATCTTGCAGCGTCGACAGGAATTTTGTCATGGACATATCCGAATGAATAGTGGTTTGGAAGGGTAAGAAATTCGCCAAGGTTCCATTGATGGATTGAGGATCTGGCAGGGCAACATTGCGTCCACTGAGCAGGTAGTCGAACTGGATGTCGTTGCTTGAAGTCGCTGCCGCCAACCACAGAGAAAAGGCGCCCTGAAAGATAATGCTGGGAGTCACGCCGTATTGACTGGCCACTTGATCGATGCCCTTGATGTTAATATTCTTCCTCAAACTCGCAGTAATCTTGGGCGAAACGACATCACTGAGATCTTGACCATGGATGATCTGACCTTTAGAGCTCCGTGCATTCATCTTGCCTTGCCAAAAGCGAAGGGCCACTTGGCTGTCCTGCTCAAAGACATGTTGGGCAAAATCACGAAACTCAACACGTGGTGGAATTGTTTCGCCTCGCAAGATAGCTTCGAAATGGTTATCGAATACGCGCAACAACGTTCCGTCATAGACAGCATGGTCCATTTTAATGACCAGATCCCAAGAGGAGTCCCGATGCTTGATGACGGCGTATTTGATGAAGGGACGACCAAACTCGAATCGTGTTTGCCAGAAATCCTCCAAGAACTGCGATATCTCATCCGTCGTATCTAAAGAAACAGTGGCGACGCTCATGTGCGGGTTGCGAAGAACTACGCCGACCCAGTTGTTTGGAGTGACTTGAAGCCAAGTCGTGCGCAGGATGTCGTTGATTTCGGATAGTTTCGCGGTGGCCTTGAGCCAAGTGTTTGGATCAACATCTCCTGACATATGTCGCACAGTTTGAAGCACCCACATCTGTGACCCTCGGCTACCCTGGCCGAGGAACTCTGCTTGGCCGGGTGGGCAAGGATATACATACTCAACATCATGCTCCCACACCAGTCCATTACTTTTCGCAGTTGTCTTGACAAGTTCAGGCACTTCAAACACTCGCTTTTGTAAAATCGACTTGGCTTCCAATTTGCGCATTCTAGACGCCATATCCTTGAGCTTTGGCGATTTGAGGATATCAAGAACAGTCAAAGAATAATCCATCCGGCGAAGATGGCTAGTGAGGCTGATAGCAGAAATTGAGTCACCTCCAAGGTTAAAAAAGCTTGCTTCACGTCCGATCTGATTAGACGAGATACCAAAGATCTCAGCCCATGCTGACTCGAGAGCTGCTTCAGCCACTGTCTCAACTGGTACAACAGCATGGCCTTCGCCAGGGGACTCAAACACGCATCGCGCGATAACATCTCGGTCTAGCTCAACTACCGATTTGTACAGAGTCTTGCGGTCAACCTTACGAGAAGGAAGCTTTGGGAAAGTAATCATTGGAATAACGTATTTGGGCAACATGTATATGGCCAACGACCCAAGCTTCTCGCGTAGATCTGCCACAAGGTCCCTGAACTGAGGCGAATCGACGAGAGTGGAGTTTTCCTCGACGACAAACTGTTCGTGGAAAACACAGAAAGCGACTAGATGAGTTTTGCCCTGGAAGTCGACGGCCAAAGCAACCGCGTCTTGGACAAGACCCGATCCTCGGATTGCGTTCTCGACTTCTCCAAGTTCTATTCGATGCCCGTGGACCTTGACTTGGTTGTCCTTACGCCCAAGACACTCTATCTCGCCACCAGGGAGCCATCGTGCCAGGTCTCCGGTCCGATAGATGCGCGTGTTAATAGTAGTGCTGTGCACGAAGGCAGAGTCTGTCAGGTCAGGACGGTTCATATAGCCATCCGTAACTTGTGGTCCGGCAATGCAAAGCTCTCCTACGGCGCCGTACGGTCGAAGTGCCTCACCATTTGGATCAACGATAAAAGCCATGACCGTATCAAATGGGGCACCGATATTGCCAGCGCGCTGTTCATCCTGTTCCGAGCTCAACTTGACGTCTTTCGTGCAAACCACCATTGAAGTCTCAGTCGGACCGTAAACGTTCAAGACCTTGCAGTGCGGTGCCCACTTGTTAATGACATCAAGAGTCAAGGGTTCGCCACCAGAAATCAGCGTTTCGAAACGTGGAACATCCGAGGGACTGAATAGCTTGGCAACGGTTGGTGTGATGATGGCTTGACGTGCGTCCATTCGGTTGATGCAACCCACAATGTCCGAAAGAAGGGCATCAGTGGGGGCCATACACAAAGTACCACCTGTGCTAAGAGTGTTGAAGAAGTCTTGCACTGAGGCATCAAAAACATAGTTGGCGAACTGGAGCGTCCGCCAAGTTCCTTGATAACGGCCCTCGACCTGTACCATGCTGGTGACAGCGGCAGCGGCAGTCCGGTGAGGAACCTTGACTCCCTTGGGCATGCCAGTGCTTCCCGAAGTGTATATCAAATAGGCCAAAGAATCAGGACTAGAATGGATAACTGGAACAGTCTCTGTGTCATGACTCATCTTGTCTGGTGAGCCCAAGTCATCGTCGCCTTGAATAATCAGCGATTTCACCCCCAAGGTTTCTTTGATATGCTCTGAAAACTCATGGTACTTAGAATGCACGACGGCAATCTTAGCACCCGAGTCAGACACGATATATGCGTTTCTTTGAGTTGGGTTGTCCGGGCTGAGAGGAACATATGCTCCTCCAGCCTTCATGACGCCAAGAATAACAACAAGCATCTTCACTGACTTGTCGACCAAGAGAGGGACCAGGTCCCCTGGCTGCAAGCCTGTTTCGATCAAAGTAAAGGCAAATCGGTTTGCCAGCGTATTCAACATTCCGTACGAAACTTTGATTTCATTATTGAAGTTGATGGCAACTGTATCAGGGCGGTCGCGTGCAATTCGCTCGAATGCGCTATGTAGATACTCGTGATCAGGCTCGCGCAAGCTTACGCGGTTGGAAAGTTTGTTATAGAGTAGATCATACTCCGCCGAGCCCATTATTTCAATGGACTCGACAGTTGAATCTGGCTGCTCCAGCAAGATTGTAAGTAGTTTGACCAACGAGTCTTTAATGAATTCGAGACGTCGGGCTTCCATATTGCCAGCCAACCGCAACATGGTCGTAGTGTCGGGTTCCTCCGTCTCTTCGACCTCCAGAACAGCCATATTGGAACCAGATATCCATTGCGGTCGAGAACCACGCATCTTGAGCACAGGTTGAGACACTTGGTTGTTACGACCCTTGATGCCAACTAGGACGTTGACGAGCGTGTCTACTGCCTGAGGAGCTAGGTTCTGGGCTTTGAGTGCGTTGAGCATCCCGACTTGAGAGTACTTCAGCAGTTGCGCAAATCCTGAAACAGACTTCTTGGCCACTTCTCGGAGGGTAGATGTAGATTCGAGCCTGATTCGCTGAGGTACTGTACTCATAGTAGGCCCATCAATGTCATGGATGTCAGCCACTGGTACTTCCCTACCGGAAACAGTAGTCGCGAAGACGACGTCTTCGGTCCCCAATTGTCGAGACAATATTACCGCCCAAGCAGTGTAAATGGCAGCACCAACTGATAAACCAATTCTCCTCGCGCGCTCAGTGATACTATAACCCAAGTTAACCTGAACTTTGTGTGTTTGAGCCACAGGATTGTGATTCAACTTGATGGCGTCGGCATCCTGAAGATAGTCCGACCAGAACGAGTGGGCTTTATTCGAAGAAACCACTTCCTTCTGTAAGTACTGAACAAAGTTACTGAAACTTCGTCTCTGAGGGATTGAGTTGCCAAGGTAGGCAGCCGCTAAATCGTCGTATAGGAACCGATGAGACCAGAAGTCGAAAAGTGAGTGATGCATAGTGATGACTAAAGCCTGATCGGTGGTGAGAGTGGCTTTCCACAAAGGCCTGTTTAGATCCCACTCGTGGAACTTGTTATCTGACGCGAGATACGACGCAGAGGTGGAGGATTCGTACCACGGGAGCTCCAGGTCCTTTCTAACGGTTTGAACAAAAGATCGTTTGTGTGCGACGAAGACGGTTTGCAAAATATCTCTAGCTCTAAACACCTGCTCAAAGCTCTTCTTCAGTCGCGATATATCGAGTCCTGCCACATCCCACACTCGGGAATACGTATATGAGTCATCGGGTGAGTTCACTGAGGCCAACATAGTTTCCTGAAAGGGCGTTACAGGATACGCATCGGCAACGCTCTGGTCCTTCTTCAACTCAGATAACAGCCGATCATCGGTGATAAGGGAGAATGGGATTGGCTCTTGCTCGTTATTGAGGTCGATAACACGTGACTTAGCAGCTACATCTCTGAGGGAGATATCAGCCAGCAAGTTGCCAAGCTCTACCGACAGTCCATGTTGCCGAAGCTCTGAAACAGCCCGAATGGCCTGGATTGAGCTACCACCAAGATTTGCAAAGGAATGAGAAGGACGGATAATAGATGGCTGGATGTCTAGAGCCACTGCCCAAGAAATGGCAACCTTTGCTTCCACTTCGTCGAGCACATTTGCTATCTCGTTTCCAACATCATCTTCCATCAGGTTGGCGAATCCAGCGAAACCCAGCTCTTTAGCGTGAGAACGTAGCCATTGGTAGTTGAGCTTGCCATTACCATTGCGAGGTATGTCTTCAAGGGGGAACCAGATCGTGGGTACCATATATGCCGATAGTCTCAGAGCCAGGTGCTCCCTGGCGGCTTTGACTGTCGTTCTGAACGAGCAGCTATCGGCAAGTACAATACCCGCAACCAAAACATTGCGATCTTCGATATTGACTGCCAGAGTCACCGAAGCCTTGATACCATCGGCCGTTCTCAACAGTTGATCAACTTCGGCCGGCTCAACCTTCTGTCCGTTAATCTTGACTTGCAGGTCGACACGTCCCAGAATCTCGATCTGGCCGTTGCTGAGCCAGCGCGCTTTGTCTCCAGTTCGATATAGCTTGCCAGGTCCGAAAGGATTGTCGACAAAAGCACGATTAGTTAATTCTGGCTCTTTGACATAACCATTTGCGAGCTGCGGGCCAGAAAGACAAAGTTCTCCTGGAATAAGTAGGGGAGATAGCTCAAGGGTGCCTTGGCCAAGTATGTAGACATTGGTGGTGTCGACGGGGGGGCTGACCACCCGAGGATTAGCCACATCCCCCTCTTGAAAGCGCAGTACCCTTCCAAAGTTAAGTTGGGTGCACTCGCTCAGTCCGTATGTGTTCCTTAGTGTCAGACCTTCGCTTGCGGACCAGGTTTTGACGAGGCCACGGGGGATCTGTTCTCCAACAAGAGTAATGTTCTTAAGACGAGGGACATCTTCAGGCTTCAGCAAGGACAGAGCAGAAGGAGTGATGCCCAGAGAGTCGATGGAAAGCTCATTGATCACTGTGGCCAGGTGTCCAGTAAGCACCTCCTTACGTGCCAGGACCATAGTACCACCATGGACAAGAGTGCTAAGAATAGTGCGCTGAGCAGCGCTGAAGCTTGGATTGTAGAAGAGAAGCCATCGATCAAGGCCATTCAATGAATGGTATTCCATACCACTAGTGGCGGCTTTATGACTGAGAAGGGCGCCTTTTGGCTTTCCTGTACTGCCCGACGTGTAGATGACATAGCAGAGATCTTCAGGATCAATTTGGACGTTGAGGTCATCGACATCATCGACCTCGGAGGAAGTTGAAGACTGGATAGGGATGGTGTTGGGGAAGATATCAATATGCTTTTGGCTGGCCAGGACAGCTGGTGCGTCACAGTCACTGATGATTTGCTCAAGGCGGCTAAGTGGTGCATCTGGGTCTAAAACGGTATAAGCTGCTCCCGACTTGAGGACCGCCAAGATAGCCACGACAAGGTCTAAAGAGCGTTCAGTCAAGATAGGATAGATGGACCCTTTCTCGAGCTGCAATCTCCTTGCAAGTCTATTGGCTTGGGTGTTTAACTCAGTGAAGCTAAGGCTGGCAGTACCCTCAAAGTCGACGGCAACCTTGTCTGGATGTCGAGAAACAGCCTGTTCGAACAGGGCCGGAATAGTGTTCGGTAGGGTTGTGCGGTTACTTCTCGATTGGGACAGAATGAGATTCTTCTCACTCTCTGAAATGAGTTGTATGCTCGAGATTGGGAAATCGTCGATGAGGCTCAAGTTGGAAGCGGCGCTCATGATTGCAGTGATAAAGTGCTCAAGAACCACCTCGATGTCCTCAGGTGGGATGTTTGCCGTGCACCTAGCCGTCACTCGTAGTGTACTGGCATCTTTAATGCAAAGCACAACGGGGAACCGTCTCAGATTAGGACTGATGCATGGAATGTTGGTCGTCTGGCTGTAGTTGAGGGCGGTTTCAAGTGGCGTGCTGTATGGGGCATGCTTCTGGATCTCATTATACCCAAGGAACGCGTGGCACCCAGCTTGCTTGTGATAGTCTTCTAGAGATTGTGCCACTTCTGTGAAACATAGGTCGTCGTTGCCAGAAATTCGAAGTCGAATAGGGTAAGTTTGGTCGAGACATCCGACGCAAGTGTTTGAGCCTATGAAGTTTTCATCTCGGCGGACGGTTCCGAAAACAACTTCATCAGAACCAGTGTGAGCGCCGATGACATATGCCCAAATCAGTTCGAAGAAAGTCTGTCGACATGACTTGGAGTCTCCTCGATACCTCTTCAGGCTGTTGTTCAACTTGCTCAGGTCAGCGCCACTGATGATAGCACTGATACCGTGCCTGTCCTGAGTGTCACGGGCGGAAACACTTGGCTTTACCTCAAAGATAGACTGTGGAACGGCCTCGGCGAGAGTAGTAGCCCAGTACTTCTTGGAGGCCTCTATTGACTTCCTTTGTTTCTCAAGGTACCGGACATAGGTAGAAAATCCGGTGGTCTCGACGCTTGGCAAGCCGTGAATTTGAAGAGCACAATCGAGCCGGATAGTGTTCAATGAGGTCAAATCTACCAAAGCTCGATGAAAGTGGAGCACAAGACTCATACCAGCAGAGTTCTTGGTACTCTCAACCGTAACATAGGCTGGAGTACCATAACCTTTGAGGTTGTCTTCTGCAGGACGATGCCACTTGATCGGTTCAATACGTCGAAGCACAACAACTTGAGGTTGACCTGTCATGGGGTCCTCCGCCATGTAGGATCTTAGGCATATATCTTGTTGACTTATTGGTTATTGTTCTCAAACTACAGCCTAAGGGATATTACTCACAATGATATGCTAGAGCTCTCCAAGCATCGAAAGCCTTCTCTGGGCTAAGCAATGGTGGCTTTCCCGAGTAAATGACTGCTTCTGCCCATTGAACATCTTCCTTGAGGATGTCCTTTTGGACCTCAGTAGCAGGCAAAACAGCTTCAACTTCTGGGAAGTCTAAGTTTTTCTGCTTCTGAAGCAGCGCTTCATAGAAGTCAAGATTGGGCCCATCTGGGTGAGGGAGGAAGAAGTCCTCGTGCTTCTCAACCTGACGAAGTAACTGCATGACGAAACGAGAGTCTTAGGGAAATGCCGATGAATGATAGTAAACTGGAATTAGATGTTGGGTAGATGATGAGATCTTGGAGAGTTGAATGGAACATACATGACGGAAGAAATGAGAGGTTATATCTCAGAATCGTGGCTTGCGTATTCTTCATTTGCTTTTGATTTTGCCATTCTCAAAGTACAATGACATAGCCATCTTTCGTTCGGTCTTGATTCAGTCGTATTCGGCGGGAAATTTCGCGTAGTTTCTACAGGTGAAGCAAAAGACGCAATGTGTCTTCGACGTAGGACAAGTTCATTCGTGTTTGAGGCTAAAGCATGGATTGTTAGCGATGACGATCAGTAACTAGATTGGAACTGAAAAACTTGATTGAGTCTCGTCCCAATCCAAGGACGTATTACTCGAGATACTCAATCCGCATGTTGCTTACTCCGAGAGCAGGGGCTGAATGCAAGGAATGGAAAAGTCGTGCATCTTCCATGTCTGAGACCTTACAGTAAGACTTAGCCCTAATCGAGATCAGCCTTCTCTCAGCTATCGTTCATGTTGCTAAATTCCCACAACAATATCCCTTCTCTTCCGTTTGCAGTCGGAGTAACTTGAGTACTTCAATAATGACACCTGGTTTTGGAATCTGGAATGGCCTGTGAAACGTGTTTCCTCAATCAAGTACTGTATAGTACTGTAGACTACCTTACCTTCTCGGGCCAGTACTGCCAGACTGCATATTCGTAGAAAGTACGAGAAATAAGGTTCGTAGCCGCATTATTGCGTCTCTCAATCTCCCCGTCGGCATAATTCTTCGACTCGCCACGACGGGAAGGATTCGAATCCTTCGACCGTTTTTAGTAGGAAGGATTCGGACCTCGGGATTGGAAAACACAGGGACGATTTGATGCGATGAGCGAATACTCTAGAACCCAAATTACGACAACATGTCAAGATTTCCCAGTGTTCTTTTTCCATTACGAATCAGGATGTTGTGTCATGCGTTGGCTGTCGTATACTTAAACCTCGACGGGGCAAGGCTTTGCAAACCAAGATAATTTTCTGGCCAAAAGTTCAACTACGACTGAGTCCTACGGTTTCGCTATCTTCTCTCCCGATCTAACATTACCATACTGCTCAAAGCAAGGATGGCTTCCTGGGATTCGCGTGCGGTCACAACCGAGCACCTGCTCCCTTATGTGGATTCGAGTACGGCGCCCCCGGATATCAAAGCTGCACTTCAAACTTTGCCGTTTGAAAGAAACATTTTCAAGGTTCGTTAGTCTAATTTAGACCCTGTACAGCTAAAGTTGTGGGTCGGCCCGAAGCGAGCGCAATCGAGACTAACGCCAGCCTAATGCAGCTCCTCGCTAATAGCAACGTGTTTTTCAAGCCATTCATGGCTCTCCTCGCCTCGAGCTGGAGCGAAGGACGAAAAATTCGTTCTTCCGAGTGGCAAACCATCGTCTTACGTACAGCTGCCATGTTGGATGCCCCTTACGAATGGGACGTCAATGAGCCTGTTGCGCGGGTCTTTGGCTTCACCGAACAACAGCTGGCCGCTCTTCGCAATACCGACAAACCTCTACCCACCAGCATCTTTACACCACGGCAGCGCCTGATTGACCGTATTGTTGGAGATCTAAGCCGTGACTACAAAGTTGGCAAGGAGCTTATGCTTGAAGCCAAGGCAGCTTTCAGTGATGAGCAGATCGCTGAAATCTTTTTTATCCACGGTATTTATGGGTTCCTGGCTAGGTTTATGAACAGCGCTCAGATCGATTTTGATGAGCCTATTCCTGGTCTGTTGGATATCCTGCGCAAGTACAATGCAGCCGCTATTGAGAAGGAGAAGAATGAGGTCGACTAGACTGGTATGCTCCGACACGGAGCAGTTCATTAGCGTTTAGTTTACTTGTTGTAGTATCTTGTCAAATTCTTCTTAATACTACTCTACCTCAAAAGCTTTCAAGAATCTAAAATTCCATTGACAATAATGTCTAAAGTGGAACGTAGGACTGATAGTGTGGTACAACGCAACCATCTTGAACCTTGATGGTAGATTTGTAAGGCGTACTAAAATTTTATTATCCGAATAGTGTACTTTTCTTGTTTTGCCAGGGCTCTTACCTACTTTTCGCGCTAATCCCCCCTCACACGATGTGATATATCACATATATTCTGTTAAGCGATAAGTACCTGCCAAGGATATGCAGGTTACTCTCCTGAAATCGTATGTTAATGCTGACTCTTTATGCTGCATTCCAGGGACTTTTGTACCGACCCACAGCCTGTTTTGCTTTGAGTGGTAGATATTTTTAGTCACATTCCTGATTCTGCTAATGTGTACGTACATACGAACATTTTGCGCTGTCGGCATTCATCGGCTAAGCTCACATGAAGCCACGTCCAACAAGCAGACAGAGTGACACATCGGTAGGCATTGCCGTTCACTATGCTTCTCGCTACTCTACACAAACAGATGAGCGATCAAATACCAAAACCCGTTTCATGTTTCCAACCTGGCCAGCATTGTCACCAGCGATGGCTCCCTTGACGTGTTTCTCAAATTCATCCCTGTCAGAAGACTCGGTGGGAACCCGAATCGTACGTAACTTTGGAGTCCGCAGGAGCCCCCTTGCCAACAGATCCTGGAACCACAGCAGCAAAGACTCTTGTTGCTCTTGTGAACGCTTGCTCAACTGCTCGGACAAACGAAAGTTCCGAAACCTAATTTCTGACCAAAACAAGAGACGTTGAGACAAGGCAAGAGCCACGTTGGATCCGCCTAGTGAGCCGTAATTAACGTAGGTACCACCGTGGGAGAGCAGTTCTGCGAGCTGCTGACCAGGCTCACCAAAAACGGCATCGAGTGCGAGGGCTACCCGGCCCCGCGTGGCTGCATCTCTAAGTGCTGGGTGGGCCCCTGATCCTTTCTCTGTAAGTTCCGCTTGGGTGATGACGACTTGGGCGCCTTCGTTTCGCAGCTCCCCCTTGAGTGATTCTAGAGCATTCTCTGGGCGGTCGCGCACAACACTACAAGCGTGAACTCCCTTCAGCTGTGCAAACTGGGCGACCAACCGTGCGATCGTGGATGAGCCTGCGTTTTGTACGATCCAATCGCCAGGCTTCAATTCGCACATGTCTTCGACCAGAAGATAGGCGGGTAAAAACGCCATGCGTAGAAGGGATGCGCCAATCAAGTCGTCAGTGGGAGCCAGACGTATGACATCTGATTGGCTAAGAATCGCCTCACTTCGCCAGGTTCCTAATCCATGTCGACTGGGGACAACAAGGTCGCCCGGTTGCAGGCGAACGGAAGGCTTTCCGAGCGAGGTTGGCTCAGTTGACCCTACGGCTTCAACACGTGCAACTCCGTCGTAGCCCAGGATAGGTTGGCCATCGTGGGTATACGACGGTTTAACAGGGTATCGTCCCGCAAGTACCAGGAGGTCTTGAGGGTTAATTGGGGAGAGGAGGAAGGATACCAAAACCTTGCCTGGGTCGATTTCAGCTCCAACGTCCTTTTTTCCCGGGTAATAAAGAGCAACAGATGATGCAGCATCCGCTGAAGGCTTCGTCTGCGTAATGACCACCATATTGAGATATGACTTAAAATTGTTTGAGATTGTGACAATGTAGGTAAAGCGTAGAGATCTGAGTACTTGGCTTGACTATGGGCGGGACTCGGACACGACATGGAATCGTGTCTCAAGAAATAGTCAGTGACTGAATCCGAAAAACAAGGCCCTCCTACACAAGTTCCACGTAGAATTACGTCAGTCATGCATCCCGGACAGGAGCCACCTGGATGAAGAGACCCACTGAACAAGGCTGTCTCGGAGAGTTGGGGCCAAAAGGTTTGGTTTTTTAAGGTTGCATCCTCATTCCAGTGCTCATACAAAACCTGACTGTTATGGCTGATCATTACGATAAAACTCCTTGATTGGTAGCCTACGCGAGTGGCTGCAGGATGGGCCGTATCATTTTGATTGCATCTACCCAATCTCGTAACCATTTTCTATGATTGTATAGTAACAGCTAGAATCTTCGTCAGGCGGTCCCAAATTCCAATCGATTCTCGAGAGCCAGTCACGAATTCTGCGTTATTCGTTGCTGACAAATTCTCGTACTGTCGCTCTGCTAAGGAAACGTCATTGAGGCATTCGTAAATATTTTATAGTTAAGATATAGAAGCATCAGCATCGGCTACTTGGAGTCTTAATTCATTGAACAACATAGCACTGTTTCACACCTCTCCTACTTGGCCACTGCAACATCCTCGTCCCGTCAATTTGTAACCCTCATATTTTCATTATGCCTGTAACAGACAAGCTCGAGAGTACCAAGTCCACGAATGGTGGTAATACTACACCGCCATTAACTGACTTGGAAAGTACGAGTAGAAACACGTCTAAAGAAGGGCTTCATAGTAACAAGGAGCCCGATGACCAAGATCCTCCTCGAACTATTCACGGCGCCAGAGTAAGTCTAGGCCCATGGAGGCCCTCGTTGTCTTTTTGGATGCTAACAAATTTCTCTCATCGCAGTGGTTTCTCGTTGTCTGTGCCCTTCTATCGGCCCTCTTTCTCTACGCCTTGGACAATACTGTGGTTGCCAATGTTCAGGCCAAGGTGGTAGAGACATTTAACCGCGTCGATTTAGTCCCCTGGCTTGGGGTTTCTTTCGCACTCGCCTCGGCCGCAACAACACTCCCATGGTCCAAAGCCTATGGTACCTTCTCCGCTAAGAAGCTCTACATTGGTTCAACCACTGTCTTCATGGCCGCTTCGGCATTATGTGGCGCAGCTCCTGATATCAACGCTTTCATTATCGGTCGCGCCATTGCCGGAGCGGGTGGTTGTGGTATGTACATGGGTCTCTTGACGCTCTTGTCAGTGACCACGACGAACTCTGAACGTCCCAAATATCTCAGTCTCACAGGGTTTATTTGGGGTATCGGTACTGTCCTTGGCCCCGTCGTTGGTGGTTCACTCGGCGACAGCAGCGCCACCTGGCGATGGGCATTTTATCTAAACTTGCTTGTCGGTGTTGTTGTAGGGCCTATCTACATCATTCTTTTGCCCGACTTCAAGCCCCAAGCAGATGTAACTTTGATCCAGCGCTTGGCACAGATTGATTACCTTGGTAGTCTTTTATCCATTGGGTCTGTCCTCACAGTAATCTTGGCTATGAACTTCGGTGGAGTCCTTTGGGATTGGGATGCGGGCAGGAGTATTGGACTTTTTGTGACCTCGGGCGTCTTGATCATTCTCTTTGTCTTGCAGCAGGTCTTCCTTGTTGGTACGACACGAAACAATCGGTTGTTTCCTATGCACTTCTGGAGAAGCCGTACCATGATTTGCCTGTTCTTCACTATGAGTAAGTGGACCAACTAGCCTTCTTCTTTCCATTCTGACTGATTTTAGTGCTGGCAACATTTGGAAGCTTTATTGGTATTTTCTACTTACCTCTCTACTACCAATTCGCTCGCGGCTCAACGGCTGTCGAAACTTCAGTCCATTTGTTGCCTTTCATCTTATTTCTCGTTGCATTCAACTTGCTCAATGGACAGTTCATGGGTCGAACCGGCTATTACTATCCGTGGTACATTGTTGGAGCCGCTATGGAACTGATCGGTGGTGTCCTGCTCTGTGAGTTATTCCCTGCAAGATCGACCCACATCACTCTTGTTACTAATCTTTCGTCCAGATACTGTGGATGAGCACACTTCTAACGCCAAGATTTATGGCTATACCATCATTCTCGGCACTGGAGTTGGATGCTTTTGTCAGGCCGGATTTGCTGTTGCTCAGATGAAAGTTCAACCAGACGAGATTCCCTACAGTGTCGGCTTTATGACCGTTGGACAGATGCTAGGTATCGTTTTCGGTACTGGCATGTCGGGTGCCTTGTTCATCAACTACGGTCAACAAGCACTCTCTGCTGTGTTCCCTGATGCCTCGAAGAGCGAGATAGCTGATGCCCTTGCCGGAGTTGGTAGCGGGCTGATTGAATCTGCTTCGAGAGCAGATAGAGATGAGGCTATCCATGGTATTACAAGAGCCATTCAGCTGGCATATGTGCCCATCATTGCTGCCGGTTCTATCTGCTTGATCTGTGGTCTTTGTATGCGAAGGGAAAAGGTCTTCCGTTGAGATCATGATTATCACTCCTCTGTTGACTGAATCTTGTTCAACAGGTCCACAATGGTGACAAAGGAGGCTAAACCAGATTGTCAGAACCAGGGCAAATATCCAAAGCTTGAGGAGGATACTTTCTAATCAAGACACAAAGTATACTTTCATAGTTTTCCAGCATCTTCGGTAATTCTTCATAATACAATAATAAGTTAACATGACCTTTCTTCCATCTCTGAGGTATTGAGCACGGGCTCTAATAGGATTATACAGAGGTGCTAATAGTTAACCCAAGGCCTAGTCCTACACACACACACACAAGTCTATTACGCCCGGTAGGCCTACGCCCAAAGGGCTCTGAAGCTAAGCTTACATACATCTCGCTAGTTATTGCCTTGCTCTCGCCAAACCCATGTGGTTCTTGTCTTGTTCTTTCCAGCCTGGTCATCGCTTTGCTCCTT
>JAAVUC010001283.1:0-10927 GCA_014898925.1 Fusarium nelsonii
ACCCTCTCAATGTTTGCACATGTGCAAACATTGAGAGGGTAGAGTGTATAGGCAGCTGGCTGCGCGAAGGTCATATCATACCTACATCCCGCGGTGGATTCGGGTTACCGATGATGTTTTCCGCATTAAAAGACAATCTTACTAATTCTGATGACGATTTAGAAGACAGAGAGGATATTTATTGATAGATAACAGAGTCGATAAATTAATTATTTGATTTCATCGCCTCATTGGTTTACTATCGTGTTCCTTATCCTGTTACCCGGTTATCTTATCCTGTTATCCTGTAATCTGTATTTTTTCTTATCTTGTTCTGTTTAACATGTTAACGGATTTCTTAACATGTTATACAGGTTGCCCATGTATGCAAGTGTGCCCATGATGGTTGCTCTAAAAGGTAAGATGAGGAACGCCTTGGTCTACCCTAAGCGCTGACAGATGATGTAGGTTCCGTAGAAAAGCTACGATGGTTGAGCACCAACGCAGATCGCATCAACAAGGAATGAGCCCCGACGACATCCTACACGACTGCTCCTCAGACTCAGACGACGATAAGCCTCCCTCGACCCCCCAGCACTCCGCGATGACCTGGCCGCCTCATGATATTGTTTCTATGGAGCAAAAGATTCCGCACAGCCCGTTACATCGCGCAACTTCGTATGCCAACTTTGAGCAACAAGTCCACGGACAGCATGCGCCACAACAATACGCCAATCGACAGGGCATCCCTTCAAACGCACCTCAAGAGTTCCACGGCCAACCCATACCCAACTATTATGCCGGTGCTTCAACACTCTGTCGAACCACGACCATGCCATATCAGATGTACTACGTTACCGAGCAGGGCAATCCGGGTATTATAACGATGCCTAACGCAGCGCAACCTCATTACCGGCTTCCTCGACAAGTAGAAAGACCTCCTACGGAGTTGCCGTATTCAACATTGGCCATCGCAGCCTCGATTCAAAGTAACCCCAGTACCTTTTCCGCAACGTCGGTTTCCAGTCCCATTGCTCAGGAATACTTTTACGCATATCTGCCCGGAAACAAGCCAGAATATGCACAGGCAGACCCTCAACAGTCCATCGTTCATTATCAGTATCCTATGCAACACCTTATGAGCCAGTCCCAACAGCTAGTGGCCTCTCAGGCGCAGCCGCTTCACGCGCCTACAACTGATCACCCCCCTCAGAAATCCGCTCAGGCCCAACTGGAACAGTGGTCAAATAATGACCCTCCGATCGAAGTTGCGACTATCGGACAGTTGCCCGCGTACGGCACTGCGGTTTATGATCATTATGGACCGAAGATTGAAGTTAACGATCCTTCGATGCAGCTGCCAAGCAGCAGGGTTGCCAGTCTGTGATTGACCTCGAGGCTCTGAAGCCGCTTTATGTGTTATGAGGATTACCTTGCATGATTATGCCCTTATGTCGTCCTGATTTAAGACGACGCTTTGTAACATTATATTTATACCCTGGTCGGACCACAATGATTCACCTGCTGTAGCAATCACCACCTATATTGGCCCCCAATCTGATGTACATGCCATTGCGGGCCTGCTTGAAAGCCAATTTCTCCATATATTCAGCATCCTATCCTCAACAATTGAAACATAGTCTGTCAAAATAAGATTGTATGATGATAGTAGGATTCGGTCTGAGTGATTAGTGTGCCTGAGGCTTCTGGTCTATGTCGAGTCTCCCCGTTGCAATGGCAAATTCGATCGTCGCTCATACTGCTTTATCTGGCGCCCCTTTGTCACCGTCAGACGCTGCCTTCCCTCCCAAGAAGAACGCGTTGTTTATATTGCGCAGTAGTGCTGGGTGAAAATATATTTTATTGAACTTGATTGTTACTTATTGAGATGAGAGTTCTACCCGGGTTTATATCTCTAGATGATTTCATCTAGGACTTTGAACTCTAAATCTAGGATTTTCAGACTAACAGTCTGAATCCTGAAGGGAAGGGGGATTCCCGGATTTTCCAACTGAACGAGAGGTTGCCCATCCTTCTTTGTGAGCATTTCAGCATGCCGTCCCATTGCGTTTTCAATTTTGTGCATCTGAACAGAAAATGCCCAACTGCCTCGGCTGCTTGACCACGTACACACGTATTCGATTCTGGTGCACCGATCTTGTACAGAAAATTATTTAGCCTTGCCATTCCGGTACGGAGCAGGACCAGCACATTACTACTAATACCCTCCTTCCGTCTCGGCGTATGGTGGCCTCGTGCACAAGACACTATATCAGCACAAATGAAATCAATTCATGGCCTCGTCGCCCGACTCTTGGTGAGACAATGTGACAGCTTTTCTTACTTACAATAAAGCTGGAACCTAGTACCCTAGACCTTCTCGCCCTCAGCGTTGGCCTCCGAGTTTAGAGGGTGCCTTCACAGGATAGGACAACAGCCTTCTCCCTTGACTTTCTGGACTGATAACAGAGCTGCCCGACTGGCTTTCTCAAACACGGTATCGACACCCTGACCGCTTAAACTCGAGCACTCCAAATACATTTTGGCGCCAATCTCGTGAGCAACTATCTCGCCCTCATGTTGAGTGACGAGTCGCAGGGAGCTCTCTCCTATTTTCCCGATCGCAATTGGGTCTTCCCGAAGGTCCTTCTTCAAGCCAACAAGAACAACTGGAACACCGGGACATAGGCGAGTAGCCTCCTTACTCCACTATAAACTCAGGCTTAGTAGTTGGCTTCTATGAGGTGTTGAGTAAGGATACCGAACCTTGCACTTGACATTACCCAATGAGCAGAAGTCATCGACAGAGAAACCGATTAGAATGATATTTGCGTTCGAGTATGCCAGTGGTCGTAATCGCGCATGGCCTTCCAGCCCAGATGTGTCCCACAAGGCAAGCTCCACAGCTTGTCCATCCACTATACAATTAGTTGTATAATTTTCGAAAACTGTTGGAACCTGGCTGATTTTTAACACCTCAGTCGTTATCACTTGGTGATGGTTCTCACATAATGCTTCGCATAAGTTAGGTACGTCAAATGCTTGGATGAAGGGGAAGGTTTACAGCTGGAAAATTGCCAAGCGTGAACATGCTTAGCAAGCTTGTCTTGCCGCAAGCACTGTCTCCAATGATAACAAGCTTCCTGGATCCTTCAGGTTAGCGATCAGCTGCGCTATATCGACATTATAACCGCTTGCATGCAGGGTGAGCTTCGCACGGCTGCAGGGCGATGATGACGAATAGGTGGTAGTATACCTGCGAATGGTACTCGTAGGCTCCATATGCTCTGTCTTTCTTTTTTCTTTTTTTTTTAAAAAAAAAAAAAAAAACAAAAAAGGTTCGCGTAGGTCTTTCGTCAATAGCCTTGAGGTTCTACGGTCTCCCACATGTGGTGATGCTAACCTCAGTTATAGAACCTTTGTTTGCTAATAGAAGGTCAATCATACGTTTATAGACGGTATGATGTTAATAGAGTGTATGAGGGGGGTATGAGGGCGATAAAATAGTATAGGTGTCTAGTCAAAGCTCTGATGAGACGCGCTAATCGAGTCGTTCGGAGAAGCTCCGAGCGCTATGACAGAAGTCAGAGGCATAAGATTACAGACTAACTGGTGAAAAAACAGCATAATGGCGATTCGTCTACTCCATGCATAACAAAACAAGAAATGGGCCGCGCCACCCCCCGCCCCCTGTTACGCCTACTTCGCCCGCAAAAAAGGAATCAGAGAGTCTCTTTCAGATCCCTCATTCATCTATACAAGTGAGATCGTTACTTTCGCGCGTCAACACGAGTGTTTCGCAAAATCCGACTGTTAGGCTACTGTTTAGCAGCGATGAAAATGAATCAAATCCAATCAAACAATCTGCCAAACAAATCTAGCACCGCGGACTATCAAATGTCTGAAATACGACCCCGGATTTGATTTGTTTGATTTGAGGGCAGCGCTGCTGTTCAGGAAGACTGGGGCCCAATTGGACAATCAAGGAGTGGAATCAGGGGAGCAGAATAGGGAAATATCACTGTTAAGGCATGAAGATGGGGAATTACAACCCAAGATGAAGCGCAACATTCACTTTAACGGAAATGCCGAATTTGTAAAGGTCCTGGCAATTAAAAAATTAATTAATTGATTAAAGCATTGTGTCGTTTTGGCCAAAACCGCATTTTGTATGCGCCTTTTGCTGTTGTGAAAAAATGACCTTTTTGGGGGGAACCGGAAATGGGGTGGCTGACGTTAAATCCTAGTGGAGCACTCGCCCGTGATACATATTATATATATCCTCTCCTACCCTTTCCTAAGTAATCATTAACTAGTCTTCTCACTTAACCGCTCTCCTTAGACTATATATTCTCTTAGGCAGCTCAGCTTATACCAGTATAAGTATCAGGCGCAGTCGTGGCAGTGCCCGCTGGTTGATGCATGCCCCCATGTCCCTTCTCGTGGTGCACGGCATTTCCATAGGAGCCAGCCCGGCCATACTGGGTAAAGTTCAGGTGTAAGCGACCGTAGTCCCACCTGCGTGCGAGGAAAAGGAAGGCGAAGGCGGTGCCACACAGGAGAAGGAGGTCAAGTATGCCGAAGAAAATGAGGCTCCGAGTGACACTGATAACGTTGCCACCGTCCGAGACGGCAAAGGCGATCGGGTACAGGAGCCAGAGGAGATTGACAAAGCCAGCGAGCATGGTATAGTCGCGGTTGACAGATGAGCGGTCGACGGATGAGCGGTCAGTAGAGGAGCGGCTCGCCCACATGGTTTGGAAGGCGAGCAGCAGGTAGGCGATAGTGCCGAAGGCGTAGAATCCCCACTTATACCGGGTGGCCGTGTAGGCAGAGCAGAGATATGAGATGATCCTATTAAAATCAATCAGCTGGTCTATCCTTGAGCGAATTCGTACATCACGAATGCTTTACTTACCAGATCCAAGCCAGAAAGACGTTGAACAGGATGGTCGCCCAGCTCACGACACTAATAAGCCCAAGAGCTACGATAACGATAGGGAAGGCGACGACCCAGAAAATGTATTTAGCAAAGAATATCTGGTATGTCGCGGCATCTCTTGTGTAGAGTTGCGTTGGGATAACGGAGTAAGCGAGCCCGGAGGCCATGGCGAAGTAGGAGATGGCGCCGACGAGCAGGGCAATAGAAAAGAGATAATGGAAGATTTTCTCTCCGTGATGCGGCCGGAAGCTAAGGGCATAGTAGACGATCTGTTGGTCATGTGGTTAGCGAGAAGTTTCGCGGCGGAAGGATTCACAGGGTCGACGAACGAAGGCGAGGCTGAAGCAGGCTATAACAGCCCAGAGCCAGTCAGAGCCTCCCTCGGAGAGGTGAGATTGGCCGCCCTGAGGGTTGACGTCAAGAGCGTCATTGCGGGAGTAGATCAGGTCTATAGCTGCCATGGTGATGAAGTTACCCAACGTTGTTATGAAGTTGCTATGGCCCTTATTAGGGCCGTGTTAACCCGAATAAAATGATATCGAGTTTCGCGTGAGTTGCAAGTAGATAGCATATGAACGGGGGAAGATTGAGCGGAAGCGGATGATACCAGCCCTTCTCTAATAAACCTAAGTCCCTCGTCGTGGCCTGCTTGTCGATGTCACGAGCCCTGATTCTCTAGTGTCTTATGAGTTGTGTGTAAATTCTTGGTTGAGCTGTTTCCCCGCTCTAAGTCCCAGGTATCTCTTTATACTGGGGTCCGGCTGGGGTATCACTGCTATAACGATCGCACGCCCCATTATGTAAAATACATAACTGACAGTCGACGTGGCATTTACATCTGCCAAGATTAGACTCACACGAAGCTCATCACACCGTCATAAATTCGTGCGTAGCCATCTGTCAATCGACAAAACCAGTCTAGGACATAGGCAGCGTCTTGTTGCATTAACCAATTATTTACTGTTATTCAAGTTACATATCGGTGATAATTCACGTGTCAGGGATGGCTGGGTGCTGTAAGTACAGTGTCCTGTTACGTAAATATGATTACACTTATGCCGCTAAAAGCTCCTCTGACCTGGCGACATTCGGTATGTGGCGTCCAGCCTCTGGAATGATGAACGGCTAATGACCGACTGATTATGTTGTTGGATCACGCAGGGATGCTAAGTGCAGTTGATAATTGATTGTTATTATTCTCTTCTTGCTGTGAAAGGACCTTTGACGCCTTATATCTTCGACTGATTCTTTCTAGGACTTGAGTCCTAGAGTCATAGATGAAAGTCCTCCGATTTGAGTTTTAGGACATCAAACTTAATTTTAATCTTGAACCTTAATCTTGAAGTTGAGGGGGAACCATCAATTCTTCCAACGCTGCATCCTCTCATGTATATGCCTGCGCCTTCCATGTTAACAACCCGTGGGCATGGTCATAGTATCTGGCCAAAGCCAACATCTGCCTATTATGTCATGATGATGATAATGATCAATCATTTTGAACATCAGTGTGCTTGGCTGCCAAAATCGTCTCTGACAGCCGCCGGTTTTGGTCTCATTCGATCAATTAATCATTCACATAGTCTCTGATCCTCCGCCAGTGTGGAATAGATTCTGATGATCAGTCTATATCTGCTAAGCCTGACGAGATAATAACCCCCCCTCAGAAATTCACCTTAGAGCCGCTAAACGAGGCCACAATATTCAGCAAAGGTACTAGCAGAGATTATGGGTTCCAACCAGACATTGGAATGGCGTTGTTGCTTTGTAAAAGCTTTTGAGATTGATGAAAACGGAGAAAAGAGATGCACTGCGGATTATGATGTGTGCAACGGGAAAGCTATCGTACCTCTCGGTACTGAAATCCAGCTCAAGGGCATAATGGGTGTTTGGAAGGCCACTGAAAACAATTAAGCGCTGTACGCTTTAAATAAAGCCTAGGGATTGAAGATCGGCTCTGATAATGGTGTCCGGCCCTCAACTGTTGACGGGAGACTGTTGAGACTATATGGCTTAGATAGTCCGATCTGCTGGTAGCTGGTGTGACATCGTCTCCCCAAGGTCGCTCTGACACACGGGCTGTATGACTAAGAAGGATCAAAACTTAGATGAAACAGATCGTGAGGAAACTTCGTCGCAACTGACGAATACGATCCGATTCAAGGGGGTATAAAGTAGACCAACTTCAGTCACTAATTTAGTTAGAAATCAAGAGCTTAATACACAGTCAAAATTCATCGTCAATTGTGACAGTTATGAGCCCGGTTTGCCGGCTCAGCTAGCCATTATTTGACCCTTTTTGAAACCCTCTTTTCCTAGCTATCAAAGTAAGCTAGCTAAGTCAATTTGACACCTTCCGCTGCAACCAGCACGATGGACCAGAACAGCTTGGACTCTTCCCAGGCTATCCTTCAAAGGCCCCGTAATTGGAAGCTATGGCTCAACATCATCCAGAAGTTTACAACAGCCTACAACACCTGGGAGTCCATTGATCCATCGAGGGGTGAGAAAGCGGCTCTACTGAAATCGGAAAAATCAACATACCAAGATATCAATCAAGAGGCTGCAGGCCTAGCAGCCTTGACCCCCGAGGAATTCTGCAGGCTTGAATTTCTCTACAGCAGCTATAGAACCAAATGCCAGACCTATCGGGATCAACAGAAGGTCATGGCTTCTATCGAACAACATATCGTCAAGACCGCAGGCAGCTATTACAGCTCTGTCGAAGATCACCACGATATTGCTACGGAGCTTACGATCCTGAAGGCCCGAGTCGAACCCACAGACTGGGCCCACGAACAAGACGTTCTAGAACGCTATCACGACATTCTCATCGGACCAAGCCGTACTAGGATTGAAGACTGGATTACAAGCTGGCGCAAGGTTCTTACCGGAGCTAAGAATTTCGACCTTCCTGACGTAACAGGCCTCAGGCCAACTCGCCAGCTCCTTCAAGCTGTTAGCTCGATCAGTGCTTCGTTTTCAGACTGCCGGAACCTTCGAATAGAGGACCTAGCCCGAAGCTATAGTTCAGACTGGCAGAAGAAAGCCCCTGATGGTTTTAAGATTAGTGAACTTCCATCCAGGACCACCTAATGCATCATCAAAATTTCGGTTTCTTATTCAAAATCAAATTCTTAATTAAGCCAATATCAGCCTAGACTCCAGAGTCACAAGCGAAGTTTTAGGATACGATAATAGACCTTTATTTCTATTTTATTCTCTTCGCGGTCTTTTTACCTTCCGCCCACTGCGGGTGCGCTGGCAGTGTTCTGTTTCCATATCGGATCCTTCACTTTCTTCCTCTGACCTGTTACCCACCTCGATCACCGACTCGGCCAGCGTTCGACATAAGTAAAGCAATTTCAAGTAAGTAACCTAGCATGTAGGTAATAAGTAAGCCCGACGGCCAAGTAAGTAAATAAAGTGCCCAAGAAGTAAGTAAGTAAGATCCAAGTAGGTGGGGCAAACCCGCAAGCGCCTCCCATCACGCTCTGGAGGTTTTACAGGAGTAAGTTAACGAATGTTTTGGGTCCTACATAGTGTCGCATGCCACCACCATATACGTGCGACAGGATATGAAACTCAGCCCAGACATTGAGGTTGTGTCCGGTTTCACATTCGGCTTGATGCTTCGAGGACTCCAATCCTTATGACACGAGCTTAAATAGCCGCACCCGAACATATGACTGCTCAATTGCTTTTGTCCTTGAGACGGATGCCGTATTTCACAGTATTTTTGAGATGCCTGACAAAGAATCCATTGCGGGGACTTCCTCCGTCTTCGAGACGACCCAGTCTGAGGCTGGCAATAGTGCCCTTTCGAACCTTCGACGCACGAGAAGCATAGCAAGCCAACTGGCAACCATTCGCCCGAACATCTCGACGTCGCTCAACCTTCTTCGCTCCCTTCGCTATACATTGACTGTCTCCGATATGTCCTAGAGGGCTATATACACAAAAAGCGAAGGAGAAACTGTTCATGGATCCCTCAGTACGGCAAATACGTCATCAAGCTTAGCGACGACGGTACAGCAGGCGCCCGGTCCTTGATATGCAAAAGCGAGCCGCCAAAAGAAGACCTCTGATCATTGGGAGTAGAGCTGATGTCTTCAAGCGGCTTCTTCTCGGCTGGATTACGGATGCAAATATTCATCTTCACGGCGTTGAGCACAAGCTATTTCAACAGGTTCTTCCCTTCCTAGATGAACAGTTTGTTAACGAAGTTCTGCCGACGCCGGGAAACACCGCAAGAAGGTGGATCTTACAAGAATTCGAAGAACACACGAGGATGTTGAAGGATGAGATGAATAAGGCTTTGTCGAATGTTCATACCTTCTTTGACATGTGGACTTCGCCTAATTGTATTGCTATGCTTTCGGTGATAGCCTACTATGTTGACATAGCTGGGAGACCACGATTTCGCCTTATCAGCCTAGAGAAGCTCTCTGGCAGTCATGGTGGCGAAAATCAAGCCATTTTGATGGCTAACGTCACCCAGAAATACGGCCTGGAAAAGAAGATCGGGTTCTTCACAGCAGATAACGCTGATCCATGCGATACTTGTATCCGGGCTTTGCTTGAGATGTTCAATCCCCGGGCAAGTCCTACTGAGCTTGAAAGCTTGGAAAGCGAGCGGCGAATCCGCTGTGTTAACCGTATCCTCAACCTATCGGCAAAGGCCCTCTTAGAGGGCGATTCTAGTGACATATTCGACAGTCACATTGCGGAAAAGATCAGCAGAAAGGAGGCGAATTACTCTGTGAATGGAGAAAAAGAGGCCCTCTTGGAAAACTCCATAACCGGGCCCCCCACTGGATCAGAAGAAGCCCTCAGGCTTCGTGACATTGTCGATATCTTTTGCAAGCTTAGCCTTCTTGATCCCAAGGAAGGAAAAAAGGTCACCGCCGAGGATGTTCTTAGCTGTAGAGACTGGGTAATACTCGCTGAGCTCATCGAAATCCTGCAGCCTTACCTTACATATACCAAGCACTTTAAAGGTCGCACTCCTAGATTTGCAAAGGTACTTCCCACGATATATCTCTTTAAAAAACCGTCTCTCCTAAATACGGCAACAGTATTCTTCCAACCTTATCCCTGTACCTTATCAAGCGCCGAGAACCATCCTCAAAAAGTCAGTACTTGACTATATCATAGTTACTACACCTACTGATGGCAGAGAGAGAGAGCGACAGGGAGGACTGCAACAAAACACTGGCATACCTACCCGGGGCAGATATTCGATCATGGAATCGACTACCGGCAGAGTACCGAGTTCTCCTCTATACCATGCAGAGATCACGGGACAATTCGAAGACAATGACCCAGGTCCTGAGTCCTTCGAGTTGTCCGACGATGGCCTACATTTCATACAACACTGGATCAAGTATGCAACGTGGAAGCTCGGCAAATACCGCAATTTGATGGAGAGGAGTGTTGTTTACTGGGCAGCCATGATATTACATCCAGGATACGGCATTGGGTTCCTGCAGCTTAGGCTACCGAACCAAGTAGGCTCGATCTTTGGGGACTTCAGAGACTACTTTGATAGACACTACGCTCAGGGTAATCAGGTGTCAAGGACAAGGATCACGACCATCGTGAATAACTTCACCGTTGCTATGAACTATAAATCGCAGGCAGCAGGCTCCTGCCTAGGCGATCGGCAGATCGAACATGAGTAAAAGAAACCGACTCTCGTCGCTCCTTTATATAGAAAATCAAGTGCTCATTTGATCTTGGCTGTCCATCCGTGCATGCAATAAAGCATGTCACTCTTCACGTACAACAAGTCAACAGTCCCGCCAACATGCAGTCCTCTACTACTTTCCCCGTTGCTGCCCTTTCCAGTAGTTGTTGTTGTTATATTTTTCGTCCGGGGGCCGTGAGGCCCGTAAAGTCCCCTATTGGGGCACAGGACGTGCTGAGCTAGAGTCTCTAATGCTAAAATCTACGTAAAGCTTTCGCAAATTAAGAACAGACCACTATCCAGCATATCATCGGCTCAAA